>ML784699.1:475671-510102 GCA_009831015.1 Picea engelmannii | reverse complement strand
AAAATTGGCAACCAGATTTTGTGGGTCATTTGAAATCCTATAAAGGATTGGGCCAGTTGCATATATGTTTGCATTACCTGCATCCATGACTGTACATAATGTGTTTCATATTTCATTGCTTAAGAAATATATACCTAATGTTAATCATGATCCAGATTATTTTTAGCATGAAATGAGATCAGAGATATAATAAAGAAATGCACAGAGATACCACATATATTCAATAATATAACATAAATGTATCAGAGATGTAACCATAAACACAGATATGCAGTAATACACAATTTCTATTAATGAAAGAAATGTACAGAGACTGTAAAAATACAAAGTGAAAGACTTGCTAGAATGGTGGCAGCTTATCTCTGAGAAGAGATGTGACGACTATTCGCATTCGCAAGAAGATGATTACAATGAGGCTCTGAAAGCCTTTTTACAATAAACAGGAATGCAAAAAACCCTAGACATCCAAAAACTTAACCCTAGGAGATGAAGCGCCAAAAGTCATGTGGGCCCCGTTTAGGTAAGTTGGTACATCAACTTCCTGGGGTCGTAACTTTTGCATACGATCTCCGTTTTAGGCGTATGATAGCTCGTTGGAAAGGTATCACCGAGGAGATTCATTTTGGGGGCTCAATCATGTCTTCTCCTAGCATTAAGAACCTCGATCTCGAAAAAACTTCATTTAGGCCCTCAAAATGGCTCCGAAAGTTAAAACCTGCTAAAAATAGTAAATTGCCAGAAAACTGTTTTGAGCCAGTCAAAAAAGGTGGGTGGCCAATATCTACCTGGGTCAATCCTCCCTCCTTAGGAAGCAGTGGTCTCCATTTCATTGAGTTCTTGGGGGAGAGGGAAAAGCGTTTGTTGAATCTGCATCTTGGTGAGCTGCTTGCCTTGCTGGAGACGTCGCGCTGCTCAGTTTGTGGAAGTTTGTCACGAACCTGTTGAGGCAGAGGCCGTTCAACAAGTCTGGCTACATGAGAGGACGATGTGCAAAAGGAATCTTTGCGCTTTGTTGCAACCTTATCGACTTGTTTTTTTTTTATAGAAGGTGCTTGAGGCGAGGCTGTAGTGGTTGCAGTGTCCTTCTATTATCCTTTTGAACAGATTGTGAAGAAGCTAAATTTTGCAGTATGAGATACTACCTTGCGACACTTTTTAGTTGGAACAGTAGTTGGAACTACCTCTGGTATTTTATAGAGATGACCCCCCAGAGAAACACTGACACTGCGGAGTCGAGACTCATAAACAACATGGCGCTTCCACATATATGGTTGGCCCAAGAGAACGTCACAGACATCTAGTGGGGCAACATCACATAATACCTCATCCTTGAAGGGTTGGATGCTGTATGACAATCGACATTGTTGGCTGACACAAAGATCTCGTCCTTGGCGAAGCCACCTGATGTTGTATGGCTGCGGGTGTGGTGTTGTCGACAATCCCAACTTTATGACGACCTCTGTTGAGATGAGGTTCTTCTGGCTTTCGCTATCAACAATAAAATGCAACGATGTCCCCTTCACCCACATCTATGAATGAAAAAGGCGTTCTCCCTCTTCAGGATCTGTTGGTTCTTCTGGTTGAATTTCTACGGTCGCAACAATAACAGTGGTGTCCGCGTCAATGATCTGTCCTTTACCATTATTTTAAGAATCATATTTTGAATCAGGGTTCGGCTCTTTGTCTTTGATCTCGGCAACCAATGACTATTTTGAGCGACATTCATTGGTGTTGTGCCAGGGGATTTTGTGAAACTCGCACCATTTTCAGGTGTCCTTCTTTATCTTCCCATGACCCTTCTTTTCCTGTGTCTTGGACTGGTTTTCAGGAGGTTGTTTGTTAGGGCCGTATTTGTCATACTTTGGTTGTTAGGGATTTGTAGACCCGAACTCCCGTTTGTTATGGTGCTTAAATTTTTGCTCGATTTTAACAACATATCAACAAGCAACACCGAGTGATGAGATGTCCAGAAAATCCATTTCAGTTTGGATGTATCTGTGTAGAGCCCCACGGTATTTCAGAACCAAATGTCGTTCGCAGTCTTTGATACCCAGCTTGGTGCGCAATGTATGGAAGGTATTGGTGAAATCCAAAACTACTTGGCCCCTCTCTTGCCGCAGTGTGGTCCATCTCATGTATTGGTCCTCATAGTTGCCAATATGGTCATATTGTTCCTTTACCGCATCCACAAAAAAATCTCAAGTGGGATCGGCCCCATATATTTTAGACTCCTCTGTGGAACTCTGCTCCCAATAAGTTTCCCACCAATGTTTGACATGGAGGAGAGCTTTAAGGAGTGCGAAGGTGATCTTTTCTTTGTCGGAAAATTTGTGAACGGAGAAATAACCTTCTAACAGATTTAACCATTTGTCTAGGGCTTCCACATCTATCTGTCCTTCAAATACAGGAATATCAAAATTAACTTGTACCTTGAAAGGTGAGGTGCCTCCAAAGTGGCCGCTTGATGAAGATGCGCCTGTTGCTATAGGGAGGCGTTGAAGGATGTGCGAAAAATTCTCCATCATTTCGTCCCTCTGTCGCGTGAGAGCTTTTTCAAGAAATAGACTGATAGGATCTTCCGCTCCGTTGTTTTTCTTTTCTTCCGCCATTGAGGGTTTCTTGGGTGTGCGAGAGCGATTTTCCTCAAGAGAGACAAGCTCGAGACCCAACTTTCTATACTTAGACCTTGTCGGGGACATGCACTGAAAAAAACGACCAAGAACAGCCTGCTTTGATACCACTGATCCGGATTATTTTCGGCACGAAATGAGATCGGAGATATAATAAAGAAATGCACAGAGATATCACAGATATTCAATAATATAACATAAATGTATCAGAGATGCAACCATAAACATAGATATGAAGTAATACATGATTTCTATTAATGAAAGAAATGTACAGAGACTGTAAAAATACAGAGTGAAAGACTCGCTAGAATGGTGGTAGCTTATCTATGAGAAGAGATGTGACGGCTACTCGCATTCACCAAAAGATGATTACAATGAGACTCTGAAGGCCTTTTTACAATAAACATGAATGCCAAAAACCCTAGACATCCAAAAACCTAACCCTGGGAGATGAAGCGCCAAAATTCATGTGGGCCCTATTTAGGTAAGTTAGTACATCAACTTCTCGGGGTCGTAACGTTTGCATACGATCTCCGTTTTAGGCGTATGATAGTTCGTTGGAAAGGTATCGTTGAGGAGATTCATTTTGGGGGCTCAATAAAGCCTTAGACTAATATTGAGAACCTCGATCTCGAAAAACCTTCATTTAGGCCCTCAAAATGGCCCCAGAAGTTAAAACCTACTAAAAATAGTAAATTGCCAAAATTGCTAGAAAATTGTTTTGAGCTAGTGAAAAAAGGTGGGTGGCCACCGATATCCACCTGGGTCAATCCTCCCTCCTTAGGAAGCAATGGTCTCCATTGCATTGAGTTCCCAGGGGAGAGGGAAAAGCATTTGTTGAATCTGCATCCTGGTGAGATGCTTGCCTTGCTAGAGACGTCACACTGCTCAGTTTGTGGAAGTTTGTTATGAACCTATTGAGGCTGAGGTCGTTCAATAAGTCAGGCTACATGATAGGACGATGTGCAGAAGGAATCTTTGCACTTTGCTGCAACCTTGTCGACTTGCTTCTGTTTGATAGAAGGTGCTTGAGGTGACGTTGTAGTGGTTGCAGTGTCCTTCTGTTCTCTTTTTGAACAGATTGTGAAGAAGCTAAATTTTGCAGTATGAGATACTACCTTGCGACACTGTTTAGTTGGAACAGTAGTTGGAACTACCTCTGGTATTCTATAGAGATGACCCCTCAGAGAAACAATAACACTGTGGGGTCGAGACTCATAAACAACATGGCGCTTCCACATATATGGTTGGCCCAAGAGAACATCACAGACATCCAATGGGGCAACATCACATAATACCTCATCCTTGAAGGGTTGGATGTCGTATGACAATCGACATTGTTGGCTGACACGAAGATCTCGTCCTTGGCGAAGCCACCTGATGTTGTATGGATGCGGGTGTGGTGTTGTCGACAATCCCAACTGTTTGACGACCTCTGCTGAGATGAGGTTCTTCTGGCTTTCGCTATCAACAATAAAATGTAGCGGGGTCCCCTTCACCCACATATGTGAATGAAAAAGGTGCTCCCCCTCTTCAGGATCTGTTGGTTATTCTGGTTGAATTGTTGCGGTTGCGACAATAACAGTGGGGTCTGCGTCAATGATTTGTCCTTTACCATTATTTTCAGAATCAGATTTAGAATCAGAGTTCGGCTCTTTGTCTTTGATCTCGACCACCGATGACTGTTTTGAGCGACATTCATCAGTGTTGTGCTAGGGGATTTTGTGGAACTCGCACCATTTTCTGGTGTCCTTCTTTGTCTTCCCGTGACCCTTCTTTTCATGTGTCTTGGACTGGTTTTCGGGAGGTTGTTTATTAGGGCCGTCTTTGTCATACTTTGGTTGTTTCTGATTTGTAGACCCGAACTCTCATTTGTTCTGGTGCTTAAATTTCTTCTCGATTTTAACAACATATCGATAAGCAGCACCGAGTGATGAGATGTCTAGAAAATCCATGATCCAGATTATTTTCGGCACGAAATGAGAGCAGAGATATAATAAAGAAATGCACAGAGATGTTGCAGATATTCAATAATATAACATAAATGTATCAGAGGTGCAACCATAAACACAGATATATAGTAATACATAATTTCTATTAATCAAAGAAAGGTACAGAGACTATAAAAATACAAAGTGAAAGACTCGCTAGAATGGTGGCAACTTATCTTTGAGAAGAGATGTGACGACTATTCGCATTCACAAGAAGATGATTACAATGAGGCTATGAAGACCTTTTTACAATAAATAGGAATGCCAAAAGTCCTAGACATCCAAAAACCTAACCCTAGGAGATGAAGCGCCAAAAGTCATGTGGGCCCCGTTTGGGTAAGTTAGTACATCAACATCCCGGGGTCGTAACTTTTGCATACAATCTCCGTTTTAGGTGTATGATAGCTCGTTGGAAAGCTATCATCGAGAAGATTCATTTTGGGGGCTCAATCACGCCTTTGGCTATCATTGAGAACCTCAATCTAGAAAAACCTTCATTTAGGCCCTCAAAATGGCCCCGAAAGTTAAAACCTGCTAAAAATAGTAAATTGCCAAAATTGACAGAAAGTTGTTTTGATCTAGTTGGAAAAGGTGGGTGGCCACCGATATCCACCTAGATCAATTCTCCCTCCTTAGGAAGCAATGGTATCCATTGCGTTGAGTTCCCGGGAGAGAAGGAAAAGCGTTTGTTGAATCTGCATCTTGGTGAGTTGCTTGTCTTGTTGGAGACGTCGCACTGCTCAGTTTGTGGAAATCTATCATGAACCTGTTGAGGTTGAGTTTGTTCAACAAGTCGAGATACATGAGAGGATGGTGTGCAGAAGAAATCTTTACGCTTTGCTGCAACCTCGTCGACCTTCTTTTGTTGGATAGAAGGTGCTTGGGGCAATGTTGTAGTGGTTGCAGTGTCCTTTTGTTCTCCTTTTGAACATATTGTGAAGAAGATGAATTTTGCAGTATGAGATACTACCTTGCGACACTTTTTAGGTGGAACAGTAGTCGGAACTACCTCTGGTATTCTGTAGAGATGATCCCCCAAAGTAACAATGACACTACGGGGTCGAGACTCATAAATAACATGGCGTCTCCACATATATGGTTGGCCCAAGAGCACATCATCGACATCTAGTGGGGCAATATCACATAATACCTCATCCTTGAAGGGTTGGATGCCGTATGATAATCAGCACTATTGGCTGACACAAAGATCTCATCCTTGGCGAAGCCACCCGATGTTGTATGGCTGCGGGTGTGGTGTTGTCGACAATCCCAACTATTTGATGACCTTTGTTGAGATGAGGTTTTTCTGGCTTCCGCTATCAACAATAAAATGCAGCGGGGTCCCCTTCACCCACATCTGTGAATGAAAAAGGCACTCCCCCTCTTCAGGATCTATTGGTTCTTCTGGTTGAATTGTTGTGGTCGCGACAATAGCAGTGGGGTCTGCGTCAATGATCTGTCCTTTACCAGTGTTTTCAGAATCGGATTCTGAATCAGGGTTAGGCTCCTTGTCTTTGATCTCGAACACCAATGATCATTTTGAGCGACATTCATCGATGTTGTGCCAGGGGCTTTTGTGGAAATCACACCATTTTCCGGTGTCCTTCTTTGTCTTCATGTGACTCTTCTTTTCCTGTGTCTTGGACTGGTTTTTGAGAGACTGTTTGTTAGGGCCGTCTTTGTCATATTTTGGTTGTTGCGGATTTGCAAACCCGAATTCCCGTTTGTTTTGGTGCTTAAATTTCTGCTCAATTTTAACAGCATATCAATAAGCAGCACCGAGTGATGAGATGTCCATAAAATCCATTTCAGTCTAGATGTATCTATGTAGAGCCCCACGGTATTTCATAACCAAATGTCGCTCGGAGTCTTTGATATCCAACTTGGTGTGCAAGGTATGGAAGGTATTAGTGAACTCCGGAACTTCTTGGCCCCTCTCTTGTCGTAGTGTGGTCCATCTCATGTACTGGTCTTCATAGTTGCCAACAGGGTAATATTGTTCCTTTACCGCATTCATAAAAAAATCCCAAGTGGGATCAACCCCATATATTCCAGACTCTTCTGTGGAACTTTTCTCCCAATAAGTTTCCCACCAACGTTTGACATGAGGGAGAGCTTTAAGGAGTGCAAAGGTGATCTTTTCTTTGTCGGAAAAATTGTGAACAGAGAAATAACCTTCTAGCATAGTTAACCATTTTTCTAGGGCTTATGCATCTATTTGTCCTTCAAATACATGAATATCAAAATTAACCTGTACCTTGAAAGGCAAGGTGCCTCCAAAGTAGCCGCTTAATGAAGATGCGCCTGATGCTATCGACATGCATTTAAGGATGTGGGAAAAATTCTCCATCATTTCGTCCCTCTATCGTGTGAGAGCTTGCTCAAGCAATAGATTGATAGGATCGTCTACTCTGTAGATTTTCTTTTATTCCGCCATGGAGGGTTTCTTGGGTGTGTGAGAGTGATTGTCTTCAAGAGAGACAAGCTTGAGACCCAACTTTCTATACTCGAACCTCATCGGGGACATGCACTGAAAAACGATCAAGAGTAGCCTGCTCTGATACCACTGATCCAGATTATTTTTGGCACGAAATGAGAGTGGAGATATAATAAAGAAATGCACAGAGATATTACAGATATTCAACAATATAACATAAATGTATCAGAGGTGCAACCATAAACACAGATATACAGTAATACACAATTTCTATTAATGAAAGAAATGTACAGAGACTGTAAAAATACAGAGTGAAAGACTCGCTAGAATGATGGTAGCTTATCTTTGAGAAGAGATGTGATGGCTACTCGCATTCGCAAGAAGATGATTACAATGAGGCTCTGAAGGCCTTTTTACAATAAACGGGAATGCCAAAAGTCCTAGACATCTCAAAACCTAACTCTAGGAGATGAAGCGCCAAAAGTCATGTGGGCCCCGTTTGGGTAAGTTAGTACATCAACTTCCCGGGGTCGTAACCTTTGCATATGATCTCCGTTTTAAGCGTATGATAGCTCGTTGGAAGGTATCATTGAGGAGATTCATTTTGGAGGCTCAATTATGCCTTTCAAGATCATTGAGAACCTTGATCTCGAAAAACCTTCATTTAGGCCCTCAAAATGGCCCCGAAAGTTAAAACCTGCTAAAAATAGTAAATTGCCAAAATTGCCAGAAATTTGTTTTGAGCCAATTAGAAAAGATGGGTGGCCACCGATATCCACCTGGATCAATCCATTTTAGTTTGGATGTATCTGTGTAGAGCCCCATGGTATTTCAGAACCAAATGTCGTTCGAAGTCTTTGATACCCAGCTTGGTGCGCAAGGTATGGAAGGTATTGGTGAAATCCTGAACTCCTTGGCCCCTATCTTGCCGCAGTGTGGTCCATCTCATGTACTGGTCCTCATAGTTGCCAATAGGGTAATATTGTTCCTTTACTTCATCCACAAAAAAGTCCCAAGTGGGATCGGCCCCATATATTTCAGACTTCTCTATGGAACTCTGCTCCTAATAAGTTTCCCACCAATGTTTGACATGGGGGGGAGATTTAAGGAGTGCGAAGGTGATATTTTCTTTGTCGAAAAATTTGTGAACAATGAAATAACCTTCTAGCAGATTTAACCATTTGTCTAGGGCTTTCGCATCTATCTGTTCTTCAAATACAGGAATATCAAAATTAACTTGTACCTTGAAAGGTGAGGTGCCTCCAAAGTGGTCGCTTGATGAAGATGTGCCTGTTTCTATCGGCAGGCGTTGAAGGATGTGGAAAAAATTCTCCATCATTTCATCCCTCTATCGCGTTAGAGCTTGCTCAAGCAACAGACTGATGGGATCGTCCGCTCTGTCGTTTTTCTTTTCTTCCGCCATTGAGGGTTTCTTGGGTGTGCAAGAGCGATTGTCCTCAAGAGAGACAAGCTCGAGACCCAAATTGCTATACTCAGACCTCGTCGGGGACATGCACTAAAAAAAACAACTAAGAACAATCTGCTCTGATCCCACTGATCCGGATTATTTTCGGCACGAAATGAGATCGGAGATATAATAAAGAAATGCACAGAGATATCATAGATATTCAATAATATAACAGAAATGTATCAAAGATGCAACCATAAACACAGATATGCAGTAATACACGATTTCTATTAATGAAAAAAATGTACAGAGACTGTAAAAATACAGAGTGAAAGACTCACTAGAATGGTGCCAACTTATCTTTAAGAAGATATGTGACGGCTACTCGCATTTGTAAGAAGATGATTACAATGAGGCTCTGAAGGCCTTTTTACAATAAACATAAATGCTCAAAACCCTAGACATAAAAAAACCTAACCCTAGGAGATGAAGCGCCAAAAGTCATGTGGGCCCCGTTTAGGTAAGTTAGTACATCAACTTTTCGAGGTCGTAACTTTTGCATACGATCTCCGTTTTAGGCGTATGATATCTCGTTGGAAATGTATCGCCGAGGAGATTCATTTTGGGGGCTCAATATTGCCTCAAATAACAATTAGAACCTTGATCTCGAAAAACCTTCATTTAGGCCCTCAAAATGGCCCCGGAAGTTAAAACTTGCTAAAATAGTAAATTGCCAAAATTGCTAGAAAACTGTTTTGAGCTAGTCGAAAAAGGTGGGTGGCCACCGATATCCACCTGGGTCAATCCTCCCTCCTTAGGAAGCAATGGTCTCCATTGCTTTGAGTTCCCGGGGGAGAGGGAAAAGTGTTTGTTGAATCTGCATCTTGGTGAGTTGCTTGCCTTGCTGGAGATGTCGTGCTGCTTAGTTTGTGGAAGTTTGTCACGAACCTGTTGAGGCTGAGGCCGTTCAACAAGTGGGGCTACATGAGAGGACAATGCACAGAAGGAATCTTTGCGCTTTGCTGCAACCTTGTCGACTTGCTTCTGTTTGATAGAAGGTGCTTGAGGCGAGGTTGTACTGGTTGTAGTGCCCTTTTATTCTCCTTTTGAACAGATTGTGAAGAAGCTAAATTTTGTAGTATGAGATACTACCTTGCGGCACTTTTTAGTTGGAAGAGTAGTTGGAACTACCTTTGGTATTCTATAGAGATGATCCCCTAGAGAAACAATGACATTACGGGGTTGAGACTCATAAACAACATGGAGCTTCCACATATATAGTTGGCCCAAGAGAACATCACATACATCTAATGGGGAAACATCACATAATACCTCATCCTTGAAGGGTTGGATGCCATATGACAATCGACATTGTTGGCTGACACGAAGATTTAATCCTTGGCGAAGCCACCTGGGAAAATGTGAAGGTCTTCTATAGGCATCTAGCTTCCAACAGTCCAAAGAGGAAGAATTTAAACACAAGAAATTCTTGTATTCAAAATACAAGAACACTAAAAGAAATCATAACAACGTTATCATAGAGCATTTATCATAACATAGTCACAACGATTCATGTGAATCATTCAATCATGAAGTCTTCCAGTATTAGATGGAAACAAGATGGAGTAAGAAAGATGATTGTCATTAAACAAGAAGTTTCACCTACATATGCATAACCAGGGTAACCAGTGCTTCATCAAAACTTTACAATAGGGAGCTTAGCTCTACCAACGATACCAACAAAAATGGAAAAAATGCCTACATATACTCAGACTGGATCTGACTGTTTCAGACACAATCATGTCATTCATTTAAGGCTTTACGTTGCTCAGCTTCTGTTGTCAGGCTGCGCATGTAAATGTTGGGAAGACTTCTCATGCAGTCTTTTGTTGCACGCGATCTCTGTCAGAAAGGACTGACAGTCACCTCTGCGCTTTGCCCCTTTCTAGACTTCTATTTATGGAAGGAGATGATGTCTCACCCACCTTCCACATTTTCATTAACTGATTCATCAGAATCTGAGAGGCCCCTAATCAACTCTTCTCTTGAACGATGTGGCGTCCTCTCCTTGGTTGCTGCTTCTTCGTTGGACTACTGCGAGGAGGCCCAGTCTGCAGTCATGCATCAGGATCTGACGGGGCAAAGATAACACAGGGCACACTACGTAAGATGGTGAATGGGCAGTGGACATGAGGTGATGATTTAACATGCATGGTGCGGGAATGAGATGTGGGGAGGCCATGTGGATGGAAACACAGAGGCTAGGACATCGGATGACAAGGTGATGTGTCATGGGAAGGTGACGAGGTGGTTGGAATGCGAATGGTGAGGGAGCAAGGGACCAAACATAAGTGGGAGTTGTGTGGAATAGGGAGGTACATGTGTGCAGTGGTGTGGGGTGATGATGTGGGGGAAGATGTAAGGCTATGACAACAGATGGGATGAGACCATCTGCCAGGGAGAATGCGATGGGCGGAGGTGAGAGACAGAGTAGAGGACAGATGGTAGAGGGAGGTGAAGGTAGTAACGAAGGCGGTAAGTGACTTTAGGCGGGAGGGGGTCTGACATCACGAGAGGGTGCCATGATAACAAGGGCCTGCATTCAAAACCGCCTCATTTTGGACCCCCCCATTAAAGGCAGAAAAGCAAGGGGGGTCTGGAATGGAACCTGCACTGTAGATATGGGTGTGCAGATCTCAGTCGCCTAGATCTGAGCGCCCCTTACTGCTCGTTCCGGACCCCCACCCCCCCATTAAAGGTAGAACGATGAAGGGGGTCTAGAATTGATCCTTAGCTGCAGATTTGAGCGCGCAATTCTTGGCCGCCTAGATCTGCCTGCTCCTTATTATCATGTGCTTGGGCCTCTAGACTTAGGAAAAGTGGGTTTTGACCCACATTTTCGCCATTTTTTTTCCCTAGTGCCTTTTCCAAATGAAAAACACCCCTCATACATGATTATGTGATAACACCAAGCACATGACTAGAGACAAGGATAATCTTGTGTCTATGAGTAAAATCAAAACAGGAAATGGGACCTTTGAAGAAGATTGTAAGGTAAAAAATGTTAACTCAGGACAAGTGGTTGCTAAAGGCATAATCACAGATAATGATGTTGATAGTGAATCCTCCCTTGCAAGAAAAGAAGAAGTAGAAGAAGAATCATGTCATAAGATGGAACCGAAAGTTGTGAATCTTAGAAAGAAGGTTGAGAAGTCAAACACCCAAATCAAGTTCTTGAACAGTTCCATGATCCTTGATGAGATCTTGGATAGTCAGAGATCACCAAATGACAAATTCGGTCTTGGATACAACACAGAAGAAATCAATACTCCTAAGAAACTTGATGCAAGTCCTTCATTTGTAAAAGGGGAAAGCAGGTATGACTCAGGTTCTTCATGTTCAAATAATGAAAGCAATACTACAATATTTAGAAGATCATATCAATAAGGACACCTAGAAGCTACTTAGACACCTCAAAGTAAGTTTACAAGAGAGACACCTTCATGGATGAATCAAAGGAGGTACGAGAGTGTTTGTAATAGTTATTATTTTTCCTTGTAATGAATATGGTCATAACAGCCTTGGATTATAGGCATCATAGAAGAAAAATGAAGTTATTGTAATAGAAGATCAGAGAAGAGTGACACGGGGAGTCATTGAATTATGACAAGAAAAGGTTGATGAAGGAGTCCCAGTAAGAGAGGTGAGCAATATTGACTCTGCTACAGAGGACACAGCTGAAGCTGAAGATGAACAAGTCCAAGAATCAAAAGGAGAAGACTCTGAGTTAGATACAAATACTTTGTAGGACTCAAATAAGAGAATCCATTCTGTCAAGGGGAGTATGTATTGGTTGAATATCTGATACCTCCGAAAAGTACTGCAACATCTCAGAGGGAGCATGTTTTCTTTGAAATTGATGTCAAAGGAGGAGATGTCAAAGGGGGAGAAAAGGAGTGGTCTGGATGCTACAATTGGAGGTCCAAATAGACTAGCGCAGCCTTTGATGGTTTCCATCAATGCCAAAGGGGGAGATTGTTGGCATGTTTACAGGAAGAGTGTGCTTTTCATTGATGGGAAGAACAACATCGACGATGGTATGTTTAGATGCAAGAAAAGTAGCAATGAGGAAAGCAACAATGATGGAAAATAGGGAAAGCATAAGTTTAGGAGAAGAAGCGAACAATATGAAAATTAAAGCTCAGGAGGAATAGCGTGAGTATGCATAGATCAAAGCTCGGAAAGAACTGTAAGCTCAGGAGTAGGAGAGAACAATATGCATAGATCAAATTTCATAAGAGATAGTGCTTTGCGCTTTCCAGAAGTGCAGCTGAGGTCCAATAGAAGGACTCACAGGAGGAGCAAAGGTCGAGACCTTTGAACACTTAGAAAATATTCTAAGTCAGAGAGATCAGAAAGCTCAAGAGGAAGAACGATAATGGCCATTGGATCACCAATCCTGAATACCCGATGACTGTTAGATTAGTGCCCACTGACCAGAGGAAGCACTGAAATGAATTACAGATCTGATCCGTTGGATCTGAGCACCGAGGATCAACAGTCGTTGGATCCAGAAATAAATGCATAAAGGTTAAGCCTTTGGATGAGTGTAGGAGAGCAGACCTATCAAATTCCCAAAGTGCTGAAGTAAGCAGGGACCATCCATCACCAAGATTGACAGGTGGCACATGATCCTCAACTCCAGAGCAAATCACTTCGAGGATTTTTCAGTTTGAGACTTGAAAAACCCAAAGTCTGGAGAGTCGGAGTAAATGATAGTCGTCAGATCGGTTTGAAGTGGAAGGACATGATAAGTCAGCAAATCCGCATCGCAGAAAGATCGAGCCATCGATCTAAGTTCATGATCGTCGAACATCATTCACTTCGGATCTAAATATGCAAGGAGGTTACACTCTAGAGAGCTTGAGATTTGAAATTCCCGAAATGTGAATTTTCGTCAGCCATTGGATCATTCCAAGTGGAAGGATAGGATATGCCAGAAGAGCTGCATCGTAGAAAGATCGAGTCGTTGATATAAGATTCTGATCAACGAATAGGATTCACTTCGGATATAAAGATATGAGGAGGTTATGCTCCAGAAAGTTTGAGATTGGAAAAACTCGAAGCCCAAAAATCCAAAATCAATAAGGACCGCCTTATTTGGAGGACAAACAAGGACCATTGGTTCAGGGTTGTTGGTTAGTAGACCATGTCAACAAAAGGGCATAGTGGCAGACCTCGTTAGAATACTACATCGGTAGACCATGTCAGTGGACCACATCAACAAATACACATGGAATAATCAGGTGATGACAAGTGTCAAGTTGAAATCAACATTTCAGGTACGTGCAAATCACGAATTAGAGTGACACATGGAGGATGATCGTCTTGTGACATGTCATCAAGTGAATCAAGAGATATGTCACTCTGAGAGTTTTAGTTCGCGAGCTTTACCACTAGAAAATGACCAAAGCTCTGAAGTCCAGAATGCCGAAGTCCCGAAGTGGACACGAGACATCCGATCTGAAAGATCACGTCGGGAGAATTCTCATCTGTCGATCTACTCGAGTGGAAGGATAACGTAAGTTGAAATATCCGAAGTCCGGAGACGCGAAAAGATCATGACCGTTGATCCAAAAGGGGCACGCATCATTGGATCGTGGAATCCGGGTGAAATGCTTCGGGAGGAAGCGAAGTTTGAGAATCAAAACTCTCAAAGCCTGAAAGGAGAAATCGATCTCGTCCGTTGGTTTGGAGGTCCACATGTCACCTGATCATTCAGACTAAGGATTGCACATGGACAAAGGAAAGAAGGTAGATCCGTCGATTGAAGAGGATAGATTTCAGCAGATCTTCCATTCTGGAAGATATCCAATCAACAACAACATGGTTTCAGATTTGAAACTCCTGGAGCCTGGATCACGAAGTAAATCTAAGCCTTTGATGTAGGAAGGTGAGATTTGGTCCACAGAATTGAAATGACAGATCCGACCTGTCTATTTAGGAGCATCTTCAAGATCATGAGATCGATGGTCGTTCTCCATTGCGGGGCTAGAACATGCTCGGGCCACAATTGGAACCACAGTTTAGGAGAAAGGATGCCTGGAGGCTTGTAGTGAATTACGGGGTGAAAAGCGGGTTGCCCTCAAATCACCTATGGACGTGCCCACAATCATGTGGTCACATGAGGCTCATAGCACAAGGTCATATCGTGAAATGGAGCCAACACTCACTAGATAGGAATCTAGAATCGCCTTTTTGAATAGGCATTTGGTCACCACTGATGGTCACATTAAAGGAAGGGGCTTAGAAAGAAAAGCTAGCGCCTGCTATGAATTTTTTCTCAGGAAGGGAAAAGGCACCAAAGGAACGAGTGTGCATAAGTTCTCTATGTAACTACCGGAAATGACTGATTGTAATGGCCAGAAACAGAGTGATTGTATATGCCAGATAATTCGACGAGCTTGAGTGTGATTGCTAGAGGAGCTGAAGAGTCTAGAGGTAACTTCTAGTGAAGTGAAGATTCATCATTTAGACAATTGACACATGGAAATGCGTCGAAGACTGTAACTACGGAAGAAGCCGAAGAATCTCAGTATAACAACCACTTATGAAGAACAGACTCAAGATGATCACCAGAGAGGACGAAGAGCTGAGTGTATGCCCTAGCAGAGGAATTGACATGACAAATATGCACATAACATAGAAGAGATGGTTGCTGCTGTTGAGTGTGATTCATGCGAGTAGAAGCAGGAGGTGTGCAACAGTTGAAATGCACATAAGAGGCACAACACATAGAATGGACATGGCACATAGAGAATAAAAGGAAGAAGAACAAAAAGTGAAAGAGATGCATTCAGGAATACACTGATGCAGGAAAAGCAGAGCAGTGTAGCAGAACAATGATGATACTAGTAAGCCATTGATAAATATTGTATCACTGTGATAAATTTATAAAAAGAAAATATTTATATTCAGGGTGGTAGGGAGGTGCTAGGGAGGATTGTTGTCCTCGGAGTTTCAAGTGGGTTCTTGAACATAGGGAGTTGTCGCTTCCATCTAGTTGCAGTCAGAAAAACCAGGGTGGCAGGGTGGTGCAAAGGAGAACTATTGTTCTCTGTTATACAGGTTGGTTCCTGTGTAAATGGAAGTTGGTGCTTCCATCCAGTTGGTGCCGGAACACTGAGGGAGTTGGTGCTTCCTTCTAGTGGGTGCTAGAGAAACCAGAGAGTTGGTGCTCTCAACAAGTTTCAGCTTGTAAAATAGAGGTTGTAGCCTCAAGAGGAGTTGGATATCCCAAGAATGATAATGTATAAAAACTAAAGATTACTTATCATATCAAGAAGAAGAGGTTTTTCCCTTTATGGGTTTCCTCAAGAAATATCTATCTTTGTATATTTCATGTGTGTGATTGATGTTGAATATTCTATTGCTTACCTCCCTACATTATTGTGATCGTCATTGAGTGCTCTGTAAAGAGTTTAAAATGGGCATAATTTTTTAATCACAGTGACAACTGATTCACCCTCCCCTCTCAGTTGTCCAACAATTGGTATCAGAGTCGGTTCCTTTTATTTAAAGGTAGATCAATAAGCTTAAACATGACAAGTCATGAAGGAACTTCAACCAATAAGGCTCCCCTATTCAATGGAACAAACTTTGGCTTCTGAAAGGTTAGGATGAGAACCTACATAATGGCTTTAGGTGCAGATGTCTGGGATGTGGTAGAGTCTGGTTATGTAAAGGCATTTGTACTAGCTAATAATGATGACAAGCTAGAATTCAGCTTCAATGCTAAGGCTATGAATGTTATTCTGAGTGGGCTTGCAGAAGAAAATTTTTGTAAAAGCTATTCACTTAGAAACTTCCAAAGACATGTGGGACAAACTCATTAGCAGTTATGAAGATAATGAGAAGGTAAAGGATGCCAAGATTCAAACTTACAGAGTATAGTTTGAACAACTACAGATGAAATAAGATGAAACTATTTGGAAGTACTTTCTGAGAGTTGAAGAACTAGTAAATGTAATGAAATCTCTTGGTGAAAAAATTGAGGAAGGCTCTTTAGTTCATAAAATTTTGAGATCTTTGCGCTAGATAGGTTCAACCCAAAGGTCTCTGCTATAGAAGAACTTAATGATCTAAAATATTTGGATTTTGATCAACTTCTAGGAATGTTGTCTGCATATGAAATGAGGATAGGTAAAGATAAATCCACCAATAGAGAAGCTTCTTTTAAAGCAGATAAGAATGAGGAATCTGAGCCTGATAAAATTGAAGAAACACTTGTGAGAAGACTAAAGAAAGGATCAGGAAAGCATCAAGGCAAGTTGCCCTTCAAATTTTTTAACTGTGGAAAGATAGGTCACTTTGCATCTAAGTGTCCACACAAGAATAAGGACCAGAACTCTGAAGGTGAAGAGAGGTACAAATCCAAGAGATTTGGTAAAAAGAAAAGTTTATGTGTAAACAATGACGACTCTTCAGAAGACACAGATAGTGACTCTTCCTGTGAAGATAAGGTTAATGAATTTGTTCTTATGGCCAAAGAGGATTATGATAATGAAATCACATGAAGTGATGTTAATAATGAAGAATCCTTGGTTGACTTGGAAGGAGAGTTGATCAGGGCTTTAGAAGAGATTGACAGACTCAGACTTAAGAAAAGAAAACAAAAACAATTGTTGATGCAGTATGAAAGGAATGGTAAAGAACCACGTGAAGACTTTGTTTTACTAAAATTGGAATTAGTAGAGGCAAAGAAAATCAAAGAAATTCTGAAACAATAGTTATCAGAAAAGAAGGCAAGATGTGAAGCTCTGGAAGAAGAAGTAGTGAAAACTAGGAAAGAGTTGGAGAAGTTTCAAGCCTTGTATCACCAGAATCTGTCAAGCATCAAAGCCTTAGAAGGATTATCCACCATTCTAAATGAGCAAAGGAATCCAAAGTTGAAATCTGGTTTGGGTTATGAAGAGGGATCAAGTAGTGGTCAGCCAAGAAACAAAGCATCCATCAAGTTTTTCAAATCTACAACCAATGACAACAAAAAACCTGTAGAAACAAAGGAATATAATCAACCGCCAAGGAGGAGTAAAGGAAAAGGGGCCAGAACTGAATCTGTAGATCAAATAAATAATACACCCTCTGCTCAAGGAAATCATCAACATGGAAGAAATCGACCTGCTCAAAGAAGACAACCTTTTTCCAGGTACAAAGATTTTTTCTATGGATATTGTTTCTATTGTTCTAACTTTGGCCACAAAGATGTAAATTGTTCATTAAGATTTAGACATGAGAAATAAAGACACCCAAGGAATAAATATCAGCCACAACAAAGAATGAGACAACCAAGTAACAAATAACCACAAATTGAAAATTGTCAAATTAAGTTTAGAGACATGCAACTGAGGAGGTCAAGAAATAATAAACAGTCAATGAGTAGACAACATTGAAAAAATCACTTTGAACTATTGAACAATGAGGTTGAATGCTATAACTGTCATAACTTCAGCCACAAAGCTGCAAACTGCCATCTGAAGAATTACAAAGCAGATCCAAGGATAAAGCTCTTTGCTAGAAACGACAACACATGGAAAAAGAAAGATAGTGAAAAATGTGGTCTAGTACTTTCAACTAAAAAAAAAGGACTCTTGGAATATAGACAGTGGATGTTCCAAGCACATGACTAGAGACAAGAATAAGCTTTTGTCTATGAGTAAATACAAAACAAGAAATGTGACCTTTGAAGAATATTGTAAGGTAAAATATGTAAAC
Organism: Picea engelmannii; assembly: GCA_009831015.1. Lineage (NCBI taxonomy): Eukaryota > Viridiplantae > Streptophyta > Pinopsida > Pinales > Pinaceae > Picea > Picea engelmannii. The sequence goes on along the minus strand of ML784699.1, from coordinate 491,862 downwards.
TCAGGACAAGTCGTGGCTAAAGGCATAAGGACAGATAATGATGTTGAAAGTGAATCCTCCCTTGCAAGAAAAGAAGAAGTAGAAGAAGAATCATGTCATAAGCTAGAAGCAGAAGTTGTGAATATTAGAAAGAAGGTTGAGAATTCAAACACCCAAATCAAGTTCTTGAACAGTTCCATGATCTTGGATGAGATCTTGGATAGTCAGAGATCACCAAACGACAAATCTGGTCTTGGATACAACAAGGAAGAAATCAATACTCCTAAGAAACCTGATGCAAGTCCTTCATTTGTAAAAGGGGAAATAAGGTATGACTCAGGTTCTTCATGTTCAAAGAATGAAATCAATACTGCAATATTTAGAAGATCATATCAAGGACACCCAGAAGCTACTCAGACACCTCAAAGTAAGTTTATAAGAGAGACACCTTCATGGATGAATCAAAGGAGGTATGAGAGTGTTTGTAATGGTTATTATTTTTCCTTATAATGAATATGGTCATAACAACCTTGGATTGTAGGCATCATAGAAGAAAAATGAAGTTGTTGTGATAGAATATCATAGAAGAGTGGCACGGGGAGTCATTCAGTTATGACAAGAAAAGGTTGATGAAGGAGTCCTAGTAAGAGAGGTGAGCAATATTGAGTCTGCTACAGAGGACAAAGATGAAGATGAAGATGAACAGGTCCAAGAATCAAAATGAGAAGACTCTAAGTTAGATACAAATACTCTGTAGGACTCAAATAAGAGAATCCATCATGTCAGGGGGCGTATGTATTGGTTGAATATATGATACCTCTGAAAAGTACTACAATAGCTCAGGGGGAGCATGTTTTCTTTTAAATTGATGTCAAAGGGGGAGAAAATAAGTGGTCTGGATGCTACAGTTGGAGGTCCAAACAAACTAGCGCAACCTTTGAGGGTTTCCACCAATGCCAAAGGGGGAGATTGTTGGCATGTTTACAGGCAGAGTGTGCTTTTCATTGACGACAATAACAACTTCGACGATGGTATGTTTACAGGCAAGAAAAGCATAAATGAGGAAAGCAGCAATGATGGCAAACAAGGAAAGCATAAGTTCAGGAGAAGAAGCGAACATTATGAAAATCAAAGCTCAGGAGGAATAGCGTGAGTATGCAGAGATCAAAGCTCGGAATGAAGCGTAAGCTCAAGAGGAGGAGCGAACAATATGCAAATATCAAAGCTCAAAAGAGATAGCACTTTGCGCTTTCCAGAAGTGCAGCCGAGGTCCAAGAGAAGGACTCACAGGAGGAGTAAAGGTCGAGACCTTTGAACACTTAGAAAATGTTCTAAGTTAGAGAGATAAAAAATCTCAGGAGGAAGAATGACAATGGCTGTTGGATCACCAATCCCGAATACCGATGACCGTTAGATCAATGCCCAGTGACCAGAGGAAGTGCTGAGGATAAGTACAAATCTGATCCATTGGATCTGAGCACCAAGGATCAACTGTCATTGGATCCAGAAATAAATGCACAAAGGTTAAGCCTTTGGACGAGTGTAGGCGAGTGAACTTGTCAAAGTCCCGAAGTCCCAAAGTAATTAGGGACCATCCATCATCAAGACTGACAGGTGGCACATGATCCTCAACTCTGAAGCAAATCACTTCGAGGATTTTTCAGTTTGAGACTTGAAAAACCCAAAGTTCGGAGAGTCGGAGAGTCGGAGAGCTAGAGTAAACGACAACCATCAGATTAGTTTGAAGTGGAAGGACAGGATAAGTCAGAAAAGCCACATCGTAGAAAGATCGAGTCATCGATCTAAGTTCATGATCGACGAAGAAAATTCACTTCGGATCTAAAGAGCGAGGAGGTTACACTCTGGATAGATTGAGATTTGAAATTAATGAAATGCAAATTTTCGTCAGCCGTTGGATCATTCCAAGTGGAAGGACAAGATACGCCATAAGAGCTACATCACAGAAAGATTGAGTTGTCGATCTAAGATTCTGATCAATGAACATGATTCACTTTGAATATAAAGATATGAGGAGGTTACGCTCCAGAAAGTTTGAGATTGGAAAAACCCGAAGCCCGAAAATCCGAAATGAATAATGAAAATCAGATTTGGAGGACAAACAAGGACCGTTGGTTCAGGGTTGTTGGTCAGCAGACCACATCAACAAAAGGACATAGTGGTAGGCCCCGTCAGAAGACCACGTCAGCAGACAATGTCAACAGACCACATCAAAAAATACGAATGGCATAATCAGGTGACGACAAGTGTCAAGTTGAAATCAACATTTCAGGTACGTGCAAATCACAAATCAGAGTGACACGTGGTAGATGCGCGACTCATGACATGTCATCAAGTGACGCAAGAGTTACACCACTCTGAGAGTTTCACTTTGAGAGCTTTACCACTAGAAAATGACAAAAGATCTGAAGTCTCGAATGCTGAAGTCCCGAAGTGGACACGAGACGTCTGATTTGAAAGATCACATCATGAGCATTCTCATCTGTCGATCTACTCTAGTGGAAGGATAGCGTAAGTTGAGATCTCGGAAGTCCAGAGATGTGAAAGGATTGTGACCATCGATCCAAAAGGGACACACATCATTGGATCATGGACTTTGGGTGAAATGCTCTAGGAGCAAGCAGAGTTTGAGAATCGAAACTCCCGAAGCCCGAAAGGCAAAATCGATCTCGTTCGTTGGTTTGGAGGGCCACATGTCACTTGATTGTTGAGACTAAGAATCACACGTGGACAAAGGAAAGAAGGCAAAGCCATCGATTGAAGAGGACAGATGTCAGTAGATATTCCATTCCAGAATATATCCAGTCAACAACAACAGGGTTTGAGATTTGAAACTCCTAGAGCCCGAATCACGAAGTAAATCTTAGTCGTTGATCTGAACCGTGAGATTTGGTCTGCAGATTGAGAGGACAGATCTTAACCGTCTGTTCAGGAGCACTGTCAAGATCATGAGATCGATGGTCATGCTCCATTGTGGGGCCAGAACATGCTCGGGGCTTAATGTTTCATGAGTGAGCCACAATTGAAACCACGGTTTAGGAGAAAGGACGCGTGGAGGCTTGTAGTGAATTGCGGGGCGAAAAATGGTTTTCCCTCAAAACACCTATGGACGTGCCTGAAATTTCATGGTCACATGAATATCATAGCCCAAATTCATATCGTGAAATGGATCCAGCGCTCACTAGACAGGAATCTGGAAGCGCCTTTTTGAATAGGTGTTTGGTCACCGTCGATGGTCACGTGAAAGGAAGGGGCTTAGCAAGAAAATCTACCGCCTGCTGTGAAGTTTTTCTCAGGAAGGGAAAAGGTTCCAAAAGAATGAGCATGCATAATTTCTCTCTGTAACTGCCAGAAAGGACTGATTGTAACTGCCAGAAATAGAGTGATTGTATCCACCAGAGAATTCGATGAGCTTGAGTGTGATCGCCATAGGAGTTAAAGAGTCTCGAGGTAACTGCCAGTGAAGTGAAGATTCATCATTTAGACAATTGACATATGGAAATGCGTCGAATATTGTAACTCCCAAAGAAGCCAAAGAATCTCAGGATAACGACCACTGATGAAGAATAGACTCAGGATGATCACTAGAGAGAATGAAGAGTTGAGTGTATGCCCTGGTAGAGGACTTGGCATGATAAATATGCGCATAATAGAGAAGAGATGGTTGTTGTTGTTGAGTGTGATTCATGCGAGTAGATGCAGGCAATGTGCAACAACTGAAATGCACATAAGAGGCATAACGCATAGAATGGACATAATGCATAGAGAAAAGGCAAAAGAACGAAAAGTGAAATAGATGCGTGCAGGATGTAGAAATTTTAATACAAATTATGTATTGTCTGGATTCTCCTGATCTAACAATTATACACCACTATTAAATACATAATCACTTCTACTAAAATTATTGCGGAATTTAAAACACGATCGCCAATTGCAATATCAAGAAGAGAGATCAATCACACATAACACATATGTTTTACTGGGAAAGCATAAAGCTAAAAAACCCACTATCATATATTATGTATATATCATGGATCATGAAACAATCTCATAAAAAACTCTAATCCAAGAGTTCTCAGTACAATATACAATCGTCTCATGCTGTCATACAAAAAATGGAAAATGCATGTGTCAATTTACTACTTCCAGAGAACTTGCCTCCTCTGTGCAATCCCTGCTGATGGAAATCCCATCAATGAATGTATCCCTCTTGCCTAGGCTATGCATCCCTCATGGGAACATCCAATGTGTGTGTGGTTGCATGAGTGCACTCACTAATGTCGCAACTGATAGTCAAACTGTCCCTTTCACCTGTTATCTCAACTGGGTCTGACATGCATGTAGTTAACAATGGTAAATCTTCAGTTGCATGTGAGATCACTGATTGTGAATTAATTAATAATTAATTCACTAATATCTCACTAGTGTAAGTTCAGTTACAACTAGTACAAATGAGCTTAACTCACTTAACTGAGTTAAACTACTTCACAACTCACATAACTACACATATAACTCTATTACAACTTCGAATCACTCAGTTACAACTAATTCTACTTGCATGTCCCACCAATCAACCTTTGAACTCAAATTTCCTATAGCTAACTGATTTTCCACTTCAGTTAACTATTTCCAAGTCTCATTGAGAATAGATTAATATTTATTGTCCAATTATTATTAAGGGATAATAATAGTCGACATACATCTATAAATAGAAGTCGCTCACCATATATAATTAGACATCATCTATAAATATGATTCGCTCACCATCTATAAATAAACATCATCTATAAATATAATTTTCTCATCATCTAAAAATAGACTTCCACCTAAAAATAGCCAAAGGCTCAATCATAGTGTAGGTGCATAATTTTCACTAGGATCTTCTTGTTGAATCTCAACACAGGAAGACACTGATGCAGACAGAGTAGAGTAGTGTAGCAGAACAATGATGAGACTGGTAAGCCATTGATAAATACTATATCACTGTGATAAATTTATAAAAAGAAAAGATTTATATTCAGGGTGGTAGGGAGGTGCTAGGGAGGATTGTTGTCCTCAGAGTTTCAAGTAGGTGCTTGAACACAGGGAGTTGTAGCTTCCATCTGGTTGCAACCAGAAAAACTAGGGTGGTAGGGTTGTGCAAGGGAGAACTATTGTTCTCTTTTATACTGGTTTATACTGGTTGGTTCCTTTGTAACGGGAAGTTGGTTCTTCCATCCAATTGGTGCTGGAACACTGAGGGAGTTGGTTCTTCCATTCATTTGGCGCTGGAACACTGAGGGAGTTGGTGCTTCCTTCTAGTGGGTGCTAGAGAAACCAAAGAGTTGGTGCTCTCAACAAGTTGCATCTTGTAAAACAAAAAATAAAGAGGATTTGGAGCTCCCAAGAATGATAATGTACAAAAAATAAAGATTACTTATCATATCAAGAAGAAGAGTTTTTTCCCTTTATGGTTTTCCTCGGGAAATATCTGTCTCTGTATATTTCATGTGTGTGATTGATGTTTAATATTCTATTGCTTACCTCCCTGCATTATTGTGATCATCATTGAGTGCTCTGTAAAGAGTTTAAAATGGGCATAATTGTTTAATCATAGTAACAACTGATTCACGCCCCCCTCTTAGTTGTCCAACATTCTTTACCTCACAATTACTTTCCTCATGATTTTCCTTGCAAAAGTTACACCAACTGTGATTCATGATGGATTTGGGATGAAATTTGTTTTCATTGGTATTACTAAAAGGTGGTGAGGAAGAAGATGATGCCCTAGGAGTAAGTGAAGGAAATTTCTCTTTCTCTCATATGCTACCATTCGATTGTTCATATCCTGTACAAGTTGTAGGAAGGCATACATGTTCGTTTGTTTAACCGAGTCCCCCTTGGGGAGACCTGTTCTTTCTAGATGTTCTTCATATTCTAGGCAAGTATGCAAGGTAGAACCAAGGTTATCAATATATTTTTCTTCAAGCCTATGCCGATAAGGGGAAGGTAGAGCATTATAGTAATGCATAAAGGCAACTTGGTTTTGGGGGCGAATAAGTTCGGTAATTTGATTATAAAACTTGGTGAAACGAAGGTTGAAAGACTTAATAGTCTCACTGTCCTTGTATGCAATGTTATTATATTCCCGTAATTGTTTGGCTGGGCTCTTAGACTGCCCATAAGTGGACTTGAACTAGTAAACTAACTCTTCCCAAATGGAAATAATCTTGGGAGGGAGATAAAAAAAATCTACCGCTGCTTTCCCTTCAAGAAAGTTAACAAATAGGTGCATGCAAGTATCATTATCATTAGCTCCTATATTGTGACAAGCATTAGAGAAAGCTACCAAGTGTTCGTTTGTAGTGATGGTATTATTTCTGGAAAACCTAGGTAGACGCTCTTTAAATTTTGGTAAAGGACGAGTAGCAGGCGCTAGGTTCAAGGGAGGGGATACGTGCCACAGGGTGGTAGTAGCGTCTTCCTCGAATTGGAAAAGCCCATACTTCTTGATGATCTTGGCAGGGTTGGTAGTATATTGGACATGAACCTGATGGATATACAAACTACCAATTACTGATGAGGCTGAAGGTTGAGATGATGAGGCACCTCCAGTACCACCAGAGCCACCTGCAAATGCCATTTTGTAAATGATGGGTGAGGGTGAGAAAGGTGAACTAGCCAAATCAAAAAAATTTCTCCTTAGAGTACCTTGTTGGGTTGACATAATAACTTTCTTTTTTCCTATTTCAATGATAGGAGTGATTTAAGGAGACAATCCTCTTCTTCTCCTAGAGATGTGAGGATTTGAGGACATGAAAAAGAAGATCAAATTTAGGGAAAAGAGAGCTACGAATGATTTCTAGGCTGCCTTTGCCTGGCCTCCCAATGTTCACAAATACTTATGTCTTGTTCAATTACTTCCCACGAGTGTTAAAGCTCAACCCGGGTATTAACGATTTCTAAGATGGTATTGAATAAAGTTAAGGCAATACTGGTTTGGTCTTTAAGACCATGTTCATTATTGGGCTTCCTTGTAGCACGTAATGTCATGAGGAAAAGAAAACAGTCAAAGAATCAAAAGAAAAGCAAAAATATTCAAAGATAATTATTAATACAATCAACCAGAGAGATATGGAAGATCTCCCTAGTATGGTCACCAAATAAATGTTGAGGAAAAGGTATGAATTACCTTACTCAATCATTTTCAGATCTTGCATGGCTAGGACAAGATAGTTGGGAATATCACCCGGGGTTTTATAGCTTCAAAATATTCTCCCAATTCGCTAGTATTAATTACAAGGACCGAGGTTGATTTATAGTTTAAATATGTTGCAAAATAAAATAAAATAAAAACTTCTGGAATGTACACAGATTTGCGATTAAGTAAACATGGAGATGAAAAAGTGAAAAGTAACCAAGTCACGAATACACATATATGAGACAATAACAATATGATTATTTCATTCTGATACATCAAAAGTGCTTTCTCTTTACAACACCCCTGCGAGGGCATGGACCAAAGTCCGATTTAGAGATACCCGATGAACACCATACAAAAAGACTCTGACATTAAAGTAAAATTGAAATTAATAATCTGGATCAACTTGCCACAAACTGGTTCCATTTTGAATCTGCAAGATATCCTTTATCAGCCATGAAACTAAATTCACAAATAGACAAGAATACACAAACTATCAAGGATGGGTCAACACCTCTAAAACAAGTGTCTGAAAAGTGTGGTTCAGTCTTGAACATTGTTTTTCACAATAAGACCTTGTTTTCAAAAAGAGAATTAGGTTTTGAATAAACTCAGAAATGAATTAAAACTAAAACTATCTCATGAAACTAAATAGAAAACCTTATTCTTGCTTTCTCCTTCTATTCTCTTCTTCTCATTCAACTTTTATTCTTTCCAAATAAGTTGAAGTAGTTCAACTACTTTATTTAGTTAAGTTGATTTAACTTAACTAATTAGTTTAGGTAAAAGAAATAATAATAATATAGTTAAGGGTCTTAATTAATAATAACTAGGTAGGTGGGACCCCTTGTGACTCCCGTCATTTCTTCCTTTTAAATCATGAAATATAACACGCAAAAGATAATCATTTTAACCATATGCCACCCTTGTAACTCCCTTGACTATCTTTCAAACTGGATATTTAAATATCATAAATAATTTACATCATATCCAAAAAAGAATATATATATCCACATTATCCACAAAATATAAAAAATAGAGCTTGCTATCCAAAAATGTTGAAAACCATTAAGCATTATCCTCATCAACTGAAATCATATAAAACATAATTTAAAAACCATATTTTCCACTTTGTGTGGCAATTTTCCTTTTTTCACTAATGTTTCCCTTAGAATTTTTTGAAGTAGCCCGTGGTTGATTGGACCCTTGGGGATGTATCTCGTTGATCACATGGGAGAATTCATCCTTCAAATGCAGGCGTGAAGACACATATTTCGAGGAATCAATGGAGGGAGAATAAGGGGAGGCAACTGCTTTTCCCTTGTCTTGCAGATGTTGGAGAATATCATTTTTCAATCTCTTACTGGCGTGTGAAGATTGAACTGGAAAAACAACACGAGAAATATGGGCATTTGGATTAATAGGTGGTGGTAAAGGAAATGACATAGTGGGCCAACCATGATGGTGAGAGATAGGCTGGTTGACGATCTCTTTCCAACCATCATTTGCGGGGACTTCAGGCTGCAAGGACACATGTGGAGGAACGTGAATGCGTGGGATATTCTGAGGAGGTTGGAAAGGGGGTCTCTTTTCAAGGGTGAATTATTCCATGGCCAACCCAATTAAAGAACCTATCCTAGAAAACCTGGTTCAATTCTTGAGGATCAACGCCAAAATGGATAGAAAATCTAGGCCTCCTATGGTCTCAATTCCATTTTACCCTGTCTCTGTTATTTCGGCCATTGTTGCCTCTACTGAAAAAGCTCATTCTATAGCAACAATTTGTCAGTAATGAAGCTCTTAATAAACCATACATGATACTTTGCTTACATGAATCAAAATTTGGCTAAAAAATTGACATGAGATACATGCAAATCCATCCATAACAAACCATTCATTAATTTTCATGTGAACATGGAGTGATAGGGTTCATGGGAAATATGGAGGGAGTTTAGTTAGAGAAAAATGGTAGAATGATACAGAATGCGTATATAAATAATGTTCAACAATTAACCAAACAATTTTAACTGTGTATAAAAATATAAAAATATCAGTCACCAACCCTTGCTATGTTATTCTTTTTGTTTCTTCCACACATACTTTTCTTTTAAATTTATATTACAAAACATGGATGTAATCAATGAAATCAGGATTGTGAAAGGAATGCAATTAGTGCAAAATGATAAAATGATATGGAATCAATATAGATATTGTTCAAGTGAAACAAATAAAAAAATGCTACCTTAAATGCAATCAAAACATATCTATGTCCATAATTTCAAAGTTTAACAAGTGTTCTTTTTCCAAAACAATAATCCAAACTGGTATCTCCTTTGAAAATTTTTCTTGCTGGTTTCCGAATTATTTACACAATAATTTGTATGCCCAAAATTATTTAATCATAGTAACCATTGTACCCACATTATCATTATATGACAATCATAACTAATAGCATCATAATCGCTATAAGAAACAACAATAGCCTTTGAGATACGACCATAACATCAACTCCAATAATAATCCCTTATATCCAACAAGGACACGTACAATGTTTGCAAATGATTCATATCCATCATTTATTTAACCACTGTTCAATGCAATTTATTCCAGACATTCTCACTTGATTTGAGCCTTAAAATTTTCGAACACAGGTGCCCCTTTTTTAACAATCAACATAATGATTGAACCAAAAATAACATTCAATATTTTGAACAAAAGCTTCAAATGAATGGATGGGTACAGATCTATTTTCAGAATTACCAAGAAAGAGAACAAACAAAATCATGCCCAAGTAACCGAGCAAGCACAGTGCTCCCATCAACTTCAAACTAGAATAAATATGCTTTCAATGTAATGTTTAGGGTTCAAGATAGTAAGTGGTAGAGACAACATGCAGTTCGACCAGATAGTTTGGCAGTTGAATGGCACATAAACTCATTCCATAGGTGCCCTATCATAATCGACCATAGAAACAATAATATGCAACATTTCTCTCGACTGTATGGGCTTCAAACAACAGATTGCAACTTCCAAAACAAACAAGTGAAGACAACCCTTTTTTTCAGCACTGCATAATGAGCGACTAAATAAAAACTCGTACCTAACCAAAAAAACACGAACATTTCTCTCATCAATTTTCGGGTAGCAATGTTCTCATACTGTATAACATTTTTCAGGCAATAATGATAGTGAGGTTAAATCAAGCAAGCCAACAATTGAGGGTTTTTTCAAGACAAGGCACATAATTCTCTAATCTTCCATCGTAGTTCACATAAAAAACCCACACGGTTGAAACATGGCGTGGGTACACTAGCCACAGAGACTAGTAATGACAATCTATAGGTGGGGTATTCGCAAAGACCAGAGTTTAGGTAGACTGCGATAACCAATTCCAACAGAGAGGCTAGACCCGAAAACATAACCATGACAAAGAAATCTCCACTGGAATGTTTACTCAATAATTCCAGTGAACAATTACACACAGCAAGGACCACACGACCAATTTTTAAATGCCAACAACCCCAGAATAGCCACCACAGGAAACCAAAGATGCGAGAATAAAAAAATTTCCAAAAACATTATAACAACTTGAGAATCATTACTAATAATGATAATGCAACAACATTCAAGTCCAAGAGAATGGAGAAATTTTGCAGATATTACAACAAAACCCTTGGTCATTCCACAACTTATTACCCACGGGGTAATGGGTTGGTTGACTCATCCAACAAGAGATTAAAAAGATTTATTAATAAGCTTCTACAAGAAAATAAAAAGTCTTGGCACAAGAAACTTATCTATGCATTGTGGGATGATAGGATCACCACCAAGAGGTCTATTGCCACATCACCTTTTCAAATTGTATATGGCACAAAGTCAGTTTTTCCTACTTCATTAGGATTTCCAGTAATGAAATTGCTGCAAGAACAAGAAGCTGAACCAAATGATGTTGAAAGAAGGATGAATCAACTGATCCATGTGAAATAGATGAGAGAACAAATGTTCAAAAACTCACAATTGCATCAAGACAAAATGAAAAGAGCCTTTGACAGACATACCAAGGACGATGATTTTAAGGTTGATGATCTAGTGTTGAAATGGGATGCAAGAAATGAAGATAAAGGAAAGCATGGGAAGTTTGATCACCTTTGGTTGGGACCATTCAAGATTTTTGCATATCATGGGAGCAAGACTTACTTGCTACATGAGCTCAATGGAAATCTCATTGGTGGAGGACCTGTGAATGGCATGTTTCTCAAACACTATTTGTCTTGAAAATATTTTAGTTTTTCCATTTAATTGTAAATAACCATTTTATTTTTCAGATAAAGCAGTTGAAGTCAATAATCAATAAAAATTTGAAGCCCGAAGGGAAGGCCCTAAGTTTATGTTGAGTTTATTTGATTTGTATCAAGTCTTTTCAGACAATTTGTTGTTCAGTTTTACAGTCTTTTTGAGTCAAATAAAGCCCAATGGTCAGGCACATGGTCTACTATTCTTTGCTACCTCACAGGGAGGATAACATCCCCATTGGAGCCATCTATTAGCACCATGATTTTCATATCTAGAGGTAGGGTTTTGTCCATAGTTTTCAGAGTCATGCCCTGGTCTTGGGAAGACCAAGGAATTCCTAAATTAGTCATAGTAAGTGTGTTTTTCATAAAGTCATTGATCAAATAAGGTAATATGCATGTAAATAGAGATTTAAGTCATAGGTTGAGTAAAAAAGTGTTGTGTCTATCTCATGATACACCATCAAGGGGTATAAGAGTCCATAATGCTGAAGATTTGTAAAGGTCCTTGTGTCCCTAAGTTTAAAATCATGTCACAAATTGAGGAATTATGTGGCAAGGTCAAGTCACAGATTAGGGATGAAGGTCATATCAAAGGAGATATCAGTGATCATCATCACACCTGATGAGGTCAGAAAAGGGACATGATTTCACCCCATGTCATTGTACTATTGGAAAGTTTCAAAAGGTGTGCACTCCTCAAATTTGTTGCACAAGTTACTCAAATCAAATTGAGAGGTCTTGTCATATTTGGGAACATACTTTCTTTTTAAATTTCGCTCCTTATCCACTCTTATATGCATAATTTCCACCTTTTGTTTGTTTGCAGTCCAGTCACAACTTGTGCATAAGCCATAGTATCCTGAGAAAACTTCAAATCTTTCTTCTACGCAAACAATCTCCCTCACTAAGCAAACACTATGTAGGTTTCATCGCTACACAAACCCTGTTGCTGCCAATCTCTACGCTAAAGCCTATTGCTCTGTTTTCACTGTGCATCCTTTGAAATCGCCTTTATCATTGTGAAAAAAACCTTTGAGCCCATTGTTTATGATATTCTAATCCTTGCATAGTTCACCTCTCATACAATGAAGGTCTGCTGCTCTTATCCAAGCTAAACCCTTGCACTGCTAGCTTTATAAGAAATTTTCCCTATTGAGTTTCAAGATATATTCACCTTGAACAGTTTGAAATTGACCTCGCAAAGATGACATCACATGAAAAGAAGAAATACAAGGGAGGAAATGTGCTATGATATGAACCCCAAGAGCTCACCCTGGTAAACTCAGACCCTGCATACATGGTGTCATTTGAGCAGGATGGGTGTATGATATTTTGTGAAAGGATCCAAGGATATAACGTGCAATTGACCAAAGAGTTCGCCTTGAACTTTAATGGTGTCAACACAGTCATTGTAGAGGTCACCTTTCCAATATCAAAAGAGACCATATCAGCTACCACAAAGATTCCCATACAAGGAGAGAAATGGTTTAAAGGTATGCCTCTGGAGCTTATGTTTTACATTGATTTCCTCAAGCCTCAATATAGAAAGCAGAAAATTGGTGCCACTATCCCCATGGAGTATCTTTTGGAACCCTATGAGAAGTTGTTGAGATTAATCCAAAGGTATTTTACTTGTGAGGGTAGGTTTGACATGGTGTATCAATACCACATAAGGCTCTTCATGAATTTCAAAGGGAAAAGCTCTATAAACTTACCCTTTTAACTATATAGAAGCCTAGGAAAAATGGCAGACAAAGTCCAAGCCAGGGATGACCAACTTAAGAGTAGCTTGTTCCATTTCTCCTTGGTAAATATGTTAGTGGTTGAGGATATTAGAAAACTTCACAGGGATTGGGATTCTTTCTTAGCATCAACAAATATCCCCCTGGACCCCAAAGGAGATACCCCTTTCTTTGTTGAAAGAATGGCCTATAATAGTTCAAGTCATGAAAGAAGAGATGCTACAGAACAAGGAAAGAGAAAAAGAAAGGAGTATGAGGGCTCATGACCAAGCCAACCAGTTCTGAATAAGGGTAGGAGGATACAATTCAATGATGAGCCAAAAGAGACATAAACACCTGACAGACCAACCACAAGGGCAACTTCTAGAAGGATTCCCACACCTAACATAATTTGTCGAGGTTGCATCTCAGGAGATGGATGAAGAACAAGGTAAATAACCAAAGAAAGACTCAAAGTTTAGGGGAATGCAACAATATCTTAAAGACTCTCAACATGTGATAGCTCAATTTTTCCAATAAAATAGAGAATTAAACAAAAAGCTAGAAGAAATATCTTTTGAGCCACATACATCATAGGTCAAGACATATCTTGATTAATTCATTGAAAGGTACTCTTGATTAATGGTGGTGATCTGAATATTGTACTCTTATATTCGTATGTACTTCTTGTGTCCTTACTTTCATTTTTACTTTTCTTCTCTTTAAATTGGATAATTAAGGGTCTAGAATTCATCTAATGGTGCTCTAGACTTAAGTGATTTAAACTCTTTTTATCTTCTTAACTAGGTCATAATTCATCTTTCATGGTGCTTTGATTTTGTTACGTGTTTATTTTCCTCTTTCACCCTTCATAATCCAACTCAAAACTAAAAGTTCATCACCTTGTTTAGCCTTTGTTCCTCTGGGAAGTTCTACCTACAAGTTATTGTTTTCTTTTGTTTTCAGGGGTTGACTCCATATCCCAAGAGATAATATACCTCCTTGCCAACAAACCTTGAAAAAAATACTTCAATCATCTAAACCTAGCCATCAGTTCAAAAACAATCTATCTATTAGAGATCAAGTCTTAGATAGAGCCCTCTCTAGATTGGAAAGGCTAGTTTCCAGTCTTAAAGTTGGTTTGTCGGTTACCTTTGTAGATTGTTTTTTCAGCCCATCAATTTACTTAGTGATAACACTAGTTAGGGTCATATAGCCTATGGTCGGCTTTTAGAGCTAGCCATGATTATTTTTCCCTAGCTAGTACATGCACTAAAAATTACCCTTGTTTATCCCCATGACACTGAACCATTTTGAAATCCCCACAAACAAGCCAAGGGGCATCAAGAATTTCATCAACAATCCAATGCCAAAATGTTGCATGCTTTCTTGATTCATTAGATACACAGATGTGGGTTAGGCCTAGCAGTGGTTTGTCTAAATTAAGAAATATCCAAAAAATTCTTTGTGATGGGTCAGACTGTTAGTCAACAACAATGCTAGTAAAATGTGGAGATTCTAACGTAGCAATGTTTCTTTTCCAATCATATTAATCAAAACAAAACTATTTATCCTATAGACAACGACCTTATACTTCATATTTCTTGCAAACACAAAATCTCTATCCTAGCAAGAGAAGTCAACACTTGATTGACCCTAAATTTTCTTCTAGGATCATTTAGATCTAAAATATTCCATGAGGTCACTTTCATTAAAAACTTGAAACATCATCCATATCCACCTCATTATTATTGAGGTCTCAGACAATATGAAAGGAATTGATTGTAGGGGATGAGTTCAATAAAAAGTTGCCAAGATTAGTTTACCTTGGTTTCTTTTGGTGGTCCTTGGCATCACAAATTGCTTTATCTTCTTGTGAGTGTAGGAATGGTGGAGGAAAATGCACCCTTCGACCACCACTTTCTTGTTGCATGGCATCGTAAGGAACTATATTGGATACCTTAGTTGGCATCCAACTATGTCAACCTATAGTTTTGGTCATAGGTGTTGGAACCTTGGGAGTCGATGATTTTGAGGTGTTCCAAATCCACAAAATTTCCACAAATAATGGTGACGTGGAAAGATTAACGTATGAGATATGTATCCTTGCTTAATTCTAAAAGCGTAGTGATGTAATGATTAATCTTAAGTACTACTTCAAAATCATTTTAATTTTGTGGTGATAGATGATTCAATGTAAAATCAAATTTTTAATCAAATGTCAAAGGATCAAAGGTTAAATAAAAGGACAATCAGGTGGTTGCAGTTGATCCATGTTCTATGGTATAGATGCATTGTGGAGGATAAAGAAACAAATGTTTAATAAGCAACTCAACCTCCAAAGTGGTAAATTTATATGGCACATGACATAAGGATATTGATTGTGGAGCTCTCTAACTAGTTTCCAAATGGGGAGAGCTAGCTCTACAATGGTTTTCATCCGAAAGTTGGTTTTCATGGTATTTAATGATATTTTCTCAAGAAAATCTCACATTCTTTTCAACTACAATTCAGGATGAATAGAAAGGCGATACTAACATGTCATCAGATCAATAATCATTGTGGGTAGTTATTGCTGGTGAAAAAGGTTGTGCATACCATGAAGTTTATTTATTTTTATCGCCCAATGCTATAAAGATCCATTAAAGTCACAATACCAAGTTTGTTGACGAATTGGTCTAGAGTTCAAAGCTCACCAACTTCAACATTATTTGGAAAGGACCACCAAACAAGGCTTATTAATCCCTACAAAAATCCCTTGCCCTAGACAAAGCCCCTTGTTAAGTATAAAACCCCTTATTAAGCCTTAGATAGTGAATTATTACATTTATAGTGTTATGTTTGTATGTAGGCTAGAACCCTTCATTGTAACCTTTCATTATAATTGTACCCTTTGTCTCCTATACATATATATACCAAGGAGACCTAGTCTTAGGATCATCTTATCTCATCACATCTTGTCTTTTGAAGTGGATATATTGTGAAATGAGGTTCCCCC
>ML784699.1:396283-409660 GCA_009831015.1 Picea engelmannii | reverse complement strand
CGCCTTCCCTTCTTCCGTGGATGTTGTTGGACGGATGTTGGAGGAATAATTGGATCGCTATGTACCGCGACAACTTATTGAGTCAGCTCCTAAATAGATCGCACAGAGCTCTGATTTCATTTTCGATTTGTTGCTTTGCGCTGGTCTGGATTCTCTGTATGGATCTCTGCGATATGTGATCTCTTTACTCCATTGCTCGACTTGCTCAGCTCCAATCGGTGAATAACCCAACTCGTTACTCTAATCGATGAAGGCGCAATGCATTCACAGTAGGTATAATTTGACCAGCAAATAGACGGCATCTGCAGTCTTCTTCACACGGTTTCCTCCATCAGATGTTGATGCACGAGTCTCTTTGTTGCAGATGTCTTTGTTGCAAATGGTGTCTCTTCTTCCAGCAATCAACGAACAAAATGATATCCAACGGTAAATCTTCTAGCAATTCGGTTTATCATGTTGATAATTGATCTGCACGCCTTTCGCACAGCAGTTCTGCCCCTAACCGGTGGCTCTACCAGTTACAACAGTCACGATCCCTACAGATTCTATCTTTAAGAGAAATTAGTAGATCGTTGATGTATAGATCATGGAGCTTCCTCCACCGTCTCCCCTCAATAGTCGGGCAGCAAAATTGATCCACACAGGCAGAAAACAAACAAACAACTCACATATAAATAAAAACAAACCACTCTCACACGCTCTACGCTAATCTATTTACAGGAGATTAGCATTGTCTAAATTGCATGGTCACAGCCCCTCTCATGAGAGAGTCAGGGCTGAGCCTGCTCTGATACCAATTGAAGAAATAAAACATCAAAATATTAAGACAAAAAGATTGGCGGAAAAGGCCTCAAGCTTTCATTCTCAACATAGTATTCATCTTAATGATAACAATATATAATACAATAATGTAACCACCTCAATTGTTCTCATATCAACACCTCATCAGGAGATAAGGTCAAATGAGGAAATATAGAAATCTAGAAACACACTTAGGATAACAACTATATCCTAGTATGTACAATATTAAAAGTAATATACTTAGACTTAATGATTGTATATTTCAAAGAGGCTAACATGTTATAGGATCTTTACTATCAAATTTCTTTATATCGATCTTCAAATTGTAGTTCCTTGGTGTCATATTGAAAACTCGATGATGTGGATCTTGAAGTGATGAATAATCATGATTTTGAGACTCCATATTTATTTCTTCTACATTTTAATGATTTCCATGCATCGTGTTATGTCCTTTAGGTAATCTCTCATATAGGGTATGTAATAACACATCATACATGGAATTTTTCAATTCTTCCGTCTTCTTTTCCATATGTTCCAGATTTTTATTTTATTTTTTTTCTATTTGATACTTACTATTTTCATCCATCTTGATATCCATATGTGCACTATTTTCATTCATCTTCTTTTCCATCTTTTAAATTTGGTGAAATTTTTCATCTCTTTCTTCTTGAGTCATGGTTGAGCTCTTTGGAGATTTATTTGGTGAACTAAATTTTGGAGGAGCCTTTGGAGCCATGTGATAAAATAATAATTCTCCTATTTTTCCTCCTTTTCACAAATTTTGCATCACCAAAAATGTATCTTTCAATCAAAAGTTATGCCAGTTGTAAGTTATGTACCTTTCAAACCCCAATTTGGAGTATGTTTAGATGGTTGACCTTTGTCCTGATATATCTATGAAATTTGAATCCTTGTGAGTCTAAAATTTTTGTTTGTAGTACTTTGATATGGCTTCTTAAACTCCTGAAAATTTCACAGTCAAAACCTTAACTGATAAAAAGTTATAGCAAAGATACCAAAATGTCTTGTTTAATACTAATTTCAGGATTAGTAAACAACCCCAACATCCACGAGATATATCTCACAAATTATAATGATTAAATTATGAAAAAAAATCCATAGGTAACTCGCTATGTCTCCTCATGATTCTGTTAATTTCAAAGTCTAAAACTTTACCGAAATGTTTTCATAGCGAAAGTAAAAAGATGGCTTGTTTGAGATTAATTTCAGGACTAGTCACAAACCCTAATTTCCATTGAATATTTCTATAAAAATATAATGAATCAAATCCTAAAATAATTTCACCTATTATTTGAGATCTTTCCTCGGTATCATAAAAAAAAATTCTACCTAAAAATTCCTAGGAAAAAAGTTATAGCAAAAGTCCCAATATGACTTGTTTAAAACTAATTTCAAGATGAGTCAAAAACTGTGTCTTCCATAGGCTATATCTATGAAATTATAACAAACCAAAACCTAAAATTTGTACCATAAGTAATTGGATATGTCTCCTACGTAACCTCCAAATTTTTCTATTTGAAGCACCCTGGAAATAAATAAATAAATAAATAAAAGTTATAGCGAAAATACCAAGAGGACTTGTTTGAAGAAGAAGAACCCTAGGATTGATACTATGATACCAAATGTTATGATCCAATGCCTTAAAAATGATAAAACTTCATTGAATAAAGTCCACTTCAAAGGGGGAACCTCATTTCACAATATATCCACTTCAAAAGACAAGATGTGATGAGATAAGATGATCCTAAGACTAGGTCTCCTTGGTATATATATGTATAGGAGACAAAGGGTACAATTATAATGAAAGGTTACAATGAAGGGTTCTAGCCTACATACAAACATAACACTATAAATGTAATAATTCACTATCTAAGGCTTAATAAGGGGTTTTATACTTAACAAGGGGCTTTGTCTAGGGCAAGGGATTTTTGTAGGGATTAATAAGCCTTGTTTGGTGGTCCTTTCCAAATAATGTTGAAGTTGGTGAGCTTTGAACTCTAGACCAATTCGTCAACAAACTTGGTATTGTGACTTTAATGGATCTTTATAGCATTGGGCGATAAAAATAAATAAACTTCATGGTATGCACAACCTTTTTCACCAGCAATAACTACCCACAATGATTATTGATCTGATGACATGTTAGTATCGCCTTTCTATTCATCCTGAATTGTAGTTGAAAAGAATGTGAGATTTTCTTGAGAAAATATCATTAAATACCATGAAAACCAACTTTCGGATGAAAACCATTGTAGAGCTAGCTCTCCCCATTTGGAAACTAGTTAGAGAGCTCCACAATCAATATCCTTATGTCATGTGCCATATAAATTTACCACTTTGGAGGTTGAGTTGCTTATTAAACATTTGTTTCTTTATCCTCCACAATGCATCTATACCATAGAACATGGATCAACTGCAACCACCTGATTGTCCTTTTATTTAACCTTTGATCCTTTGACATTTGATTAAAAATTTGATTTTACATTGAATCATCTATCACCACAAAATTAAAATGATTTTGAAGTAGTACTTAAGATTAATCATTACATCACTACGCTTTTAGAATTAAGCAAGGATACATATCTCATACGTTAATCTTTCCACGTCACCATTATTTGTGGAAATTTTGTGGATTTGGAACACCTCAAAATCATCGACTCCCAAGGTTCCAACACCTATGACCAAAACTATAGGTTGACATAGTTGGATGCCAACTAAGGTATCCAATATAGTTCCTTACGATGCCATGCAACAAGAAAGTGGTGGTCGAAGGGTGCATTTTCCTCCACCATTCCTACACTCACAAGAAGATAAAGCAATTTGTGATGCCAAGGACCACCAAAAGAAACCAAGGTAAACTAATCTTGGCAACTTTTTATTGAACTCATCCCCTACAATCAATTCCTTTCATATTGTCTGAGACCTCAATAATAATGAGGTGGATATGGATGATGTTTCAAGTTTTTAATGAAAGTGACCTCATGGAATATTTTAGATCTAAATGATCCTAGAAGAAAATTTAGGGTCAATCAAGTGTTGACTTCTCTTGCTAGGATAGAGATTTTGTGTTTGCAAGAAATATGAAGTATAAGGTCGTTGTCTATAGGATAAATAGTTTTGTTTTGATTAATATGATTGGAAAAGAAACATTGCTACGTTAGAATCTCCACATTTTACTAGCATTGTTGTTGACTAACAGTCTGACCCATCACAAAGAATTTTTTGGATATTTCTTAATTTAGACAAACCACTGCTAGGCCTAACCCACATCTGTGTATCTAATGAATCAAGAAAGCATGCAACATTTTGGCATTGGATTGTTGATGAAATTCTTGATGCCCCTTGGCTTGTTTGTGGGGATTTCAAAATGGTTCAGTGTCATGGGGATAAACAAGGGTAATTTTTAGTGCATGTACTAGCTAGGGAAAAATAATCATGGCTAGCTCTAAAAGCCGACCATAGGCTATATGACCCTAACTAGTGTTATCACTAAGTAAATTGATGGGCTGAAAAAACAATCTACAAAGGTAACCGACAAACCAACTTTAAGACTGGAAACTAGCCTTTCCAATCTAGAGAGGGCTCTATCTAAGACTTGATCTCTAATAGATAGATTGTTTTTGAACTGATGGCTAGGTTTAGATGATTGAAGTATTTTTTTCAAGGTTTGTTGGCAAGGAGGTATATTATCTCTTGGGATATGGAGTCAACCCCTGAAAACAAAAGAAAACAATAACTTGTAGGTAGAACTTCCCAGAGGAACAAAGGCTAAACAAGGTGATGAACTTTTAGTTTTGAGTTGGATTATGAAGGGTGAAAGAGGAAAATAAACACGTAACAAAATCAAAGCACCATGAAAGATGAATTATGACCTAGTTAAGAAGATAAAAAGAGTTTAAATCACTTAAGTCTAGAGCACCATTAGATGAATTCTAGACCCTTAATTATCCAATTTAAAGAGAAGAAAAGTAAAAATGAAAGTAAGGACACAAGAAGTACATACGAATATAAGAGTACAATATTCAGATCACCACCATTAATCAAGAGTACCTTTCAATGAATTAATCAAGATATGTCTTGACCTATGATGTATGTGGCTCAAAAGATATTTCTTCTAGCTTTTTGTTTAATTCTCTATTTTATTGGAAAAATTGAGCTATCACATGTTGAGAGTCTTTAAGATATTGTTGCATTCCCCTAAACTTTGAGTCTTTCTTTGGTTATTTACCTTGTTCTTCATCCATCTCCTGAGATGCAACCTCGACAAATTATGTTAGGTGTGGGAATCCTTCTAGAAGTTGCCCTTGTGGTTGGTCTGTCAGGTGTTTATGTCTCTTTTGGCTCATCATTGAATTGTATCCTCCTACCCTTATTCAGAACTGGTTGGCTTGGTCATGAGCCCTCATACTCCTTTCTTTTTCTCTTTCCTTGTTCTGTAGCATCTCTTCTTTCATGACTTGAACTATTATAGGCCATTCTTTCAACAAAGAAAGGGGTATCTCCTTTGGGGTCCAGGGGGATATTTGTTGATGCTAAGAAAGAATCCCAATCCCTGTGAAGTTTTCTAATATCCTCAACCACTAACATATTTACCAAGGAGAAATGGAACAAGCTACTCTTAAGTTGGTCATCCCTGGCTTGGACTTTGTCTGCCATTTTTCCTAGGCTTCTATATAGTTAAAAGGGTAAGTTTATAGAGCTTTTCCCTTTGAAATTCATGAAGAGCCTTATGTGGTATTGATACACCATGTCAAACCTACCCTCACAAGTAAAATACCTTTGGATTAATCTCAACAACTTCTCATAGGGTTCCAAAAGATACTCCATGGGGATAGTGGCACCAATTTTCTGCTTTCTATATTGAGGCTTGAGGAAATCAATGTAAAACATAAGCTCCAGAGGCATACCTTTAAACCATTTCTCTCCTTGTATGGGAATCTTTGTGGTAGCTGATATGGTCTCTTTTGATATTGGAAAGGTGACCTCTACAATGACTGTGTTGACACCATTAAAGTTCAAGGCGAACTCTTTGGTCAATTGCACGTTATATCCTTGGATCCTTTCACAAAATATCATACACCCATCCTGCTCAAATGACACCATGTATGCAGGGTCTGAGTTTACCAGGGTGAGCTCTTGGGGTTCATATCATAGCACATTTCCTCCCTTGTATTTCTTCTTTTCATGTGATGTCATCTTTGCGAGGTCAATTTCAAACTGTTCAAGGTGAATATATCTTGAAACTCAATAGGGAAAATTTCTTATAAAGCTAGCAGTGCAAGGGTTTAGCTTGGATAAGAGCAGCAGACCTTCATTGTATGAGAGGTGAACTATGCAAAGATTAGAATATCATAAACAATGGGCTCAAAGGTTTTTTTCACAATGATAAAGGCGATTTCAAAGGATGCACAGTGAAAACAGAGCAATAGGCTTTAGCGTAGAGATTGGCAGCAACAGGGTTTGTGTAGTGAGGAAACCTACATAGCATTTGCTTAGTGAGGGAGATTGTTTGCGTAGAAGAAAGATTTGAAGTTTTCTTAGGATACTATGGCTTATGCACAAGTTGTGACTGGACTGCAAACAAACAAAAGGTGGAAAGTATGCATATAAGAGTGGATAAGGAGCGAAATTTAAAAAGAAAGTATGTTCCCAAATATGACAAGACCTCTCAAGTTGATTTGAGTAACTTGTGCAACAAATTTGAGGAGTGCACACCTTTTGAAACTTTCCAATAGTACAATGACATGGGGTGAAATCATGTCCCTTTTCTGACCTCATCAGGTGTGATGATGATCACTGATATCTCCTTTGATATGACCTTCATCCCTAATCTGTGACTTGACCTTGCCACATAATTCCTCAATTTGTGACATGATTTTAAACTTAGGGACACAAGGACCTTTACAAATCTTCAGCATTATGGACTCTTATACCCCTTGATGGTGTATCATGAGATAGACACAACACTTTTTTACTCAACCTATGACTTAAATCTCTATTTACATGCATATTACCTTATTTGATCAATGACTTTATGAAAAACACACTTACTATGACTAATTTAGGAATTCCTTGGTCTTCCCAAGACCAGGGCATGACTCTGAAAACTATGGACAAAACCCTACCTCTAGATATGAAAATCATGGTGCTAATAGATGGCTCCAATGGGGATGTTATCCTCCCTGTGAGGTAGCAAAGAATAGTAGACCATGTGCCTGACCATTGGGCTTTATTTGACTCAAAAAGACTGTAAAACTGAACAACAAATTGTCTGAAAAGACTTGATACAAATCAAATAAACTCAACATAAACTTAGGGCCTTCCCTTCGGGCTTCAAATTTTTAT
Source organism: Picea engelmannii (assembly GCA_009831015.1). Lineage (NCBI taxonomy): Eukaryota > Viridiplantae > Streptophyta > Pinopsida > Pinales > Pinaceae > Picea > Picea engelmannii. Next base: position 402,493 of record ML784699.1, on the reverse strand, counting down.
TGATTATTGACTTCAACTGCTTTATCTGAAAAATAAAATGGTTATTTACAATTAAATGGAAAAACTAAAATATTTTCAAGACAAATAGTGTTTGAGAAACATGCCATTCACAGGTCCTCCACCAATGAGATTTCCATTGAGCTCATGTAGCAAGTAAGTCTTGCTCCCATGATATGCAAAAATCTTGAATGGTCCCAACCAAAGGTGATCAAACTTCCCATGCTTTCCTTTATCTTCATTTCTTGCATCCCATTTCAACACTAGATCATCAACCTTAAAATCATCGTCCTTGGTATGTCTGTCAAAGGCTCTTTTCATTTTGTCTTGATGCAATTGTGAGTTTTTGAACATTTGTTCTCTCATCTATTTCACATGGATCAGTTGATTCATCCTTCTTTCAACATCATTTGGTTCAGCTTCTTGTTCTTGCAGCAATTTCATTACTGGAAATCCTAATGAAGTAGGAAAAACTGACTTTGTGCCATATACAATTTGAAAAGGTGATGTGGCAATAGACCTCTTGGTGGTGATCCTATCATCCCACAATGCATAGATAAGTTTCTTGTGCCAAGACTTTTTATTTTCTTGTAGAAGCTTATTAATAAATCTTTTTAATCTCTTGTTGGATGAGTCAACCAACCCATTACCCCGTGGGTAATAAGTTGTGGAATGACCAAGGGTTTTGTTGTAATATCTGCAAAATTTCTCCATTCTCTTGGACTTGAATGTTGTTGCATTATCATTATTAGTAATGATTCTCAAGTTGTTATAATGTTTTTGGAAATTTTTTTATTCTCGCATCTTTGGTTTCCTGTGGTGGCTATTCTGGGGTTGTTGGCATTTAAAAATTGGTCGTGTGGTCCTTGCTGTGTGTAATTGTTCACTGGAATTATTGAGTAAACATTCCAGTGGAGATTTCTTTGTCATGGTTATGTTTTCGGGTCTAGCCTCTCTGTTGGAATTGGTTATCGCAGTCTACCTAAACTCTGGTCTTTGCGAATACCCCACCTATAGATTGTCATTACTAGTCTCTGTGGCTAGTGTACCCACGCCATGTTTCAACCGTGTGGGTTTTTTATGTGAACTACGATGGAAGATTAGAGAATTATGTGCCTTGTCTTGAAAAAACCCTCAATTGTTGGCTTGCTTGATTTAACCTCACTATCATTATTGCCTGAAAAATGTTATACAGTATGAGAACATTGCTACCCGAAAATTGATGAGAGAAATGTTCGTGTTTTTTTGGTTAGGTACGAGTTTTTATTTAGTCGCTCATTATGCAGTGCTGAAAAAAAGGGTTGTCTTCACTTGTTTGTTTTGGAAGTTGCAATCTGTTGTTTGAAGCCCATACAGTCGAGAGAAATGTTGCATATTATTGTTTCTATGGTCGATTATGATAGGGCACCTATGGAATGAGTTTATGTGCCATTCAACTGCCAAACTATCTGGTCGAACTGCATGTTGTCTCTACCACTTACTATCTTGAACCCTAAACATTACATTGAAAGCATATTTATTCTAGTTTGAAGTTGATGGGAGCACTGTGCTTGCTCGGTTACTTGGGCATGATTTTGTTTGTTCTCTTTCTTGGTAATTCTGAAAATAGATCTGTACCCATCCATTCATTTGAAGCTTTTGTTCAAAATATTGAATGTTATTTTTGGTTCAATCATTATGTTGATTGTTAAAAAAGGGGCACCTATGTTCGAAAAGTTTAAGGCTCAAATCAAGTGAGAATGTCTGGAATAAATTGCATTGAACAGTGGTTAAATAAATGATGGATATGAATCATTTGTAAACATTGTACGTGTCCTTGTTGGATTTAAGGGATTATTATTGGAGTTGATGTTATGGTCGTATCTCAAAGGCTATTGTTGTTTCTTATAGCGATTATGATGCTATTAGTTATGATTGTCATATAATGATAATGTGGGTACAATGGTTACTATGATTAAATAATTTTGGGCATACAAATTATTGTGTAAATAATTCGGAAACCAGCAAGAAAAATTTTCAAAGGAGATACCAGTTTGGATTATTGTTTTGGAAAAAGAACACTTGTTAAACTTTGAAATTATGGACATAGATATGTTTTGATTGCATTTAAGGTAGCATTTTTTTATTTGTTTCACTTGAACAATATCTATATTGATTCCATATCATTTTATCATTTTGCACTAATTGCATTCCTTTCACAATCCTGATTTCATTGATTACATCCATGTTTTGTAATATAAATTTAAAAGAAAAGTATGTGTGGAAGAAACAAAAAGAATAACATAGCAAGGGTTGGTGACTGATATTTTTATATTTTTATACACAGTTAAAATTGTTTGGTTAATTGTTGAACATTATTTATATACGCATTCTGTATCATTCTACCATTTTTCTCTAACTAAACTCCCTCCATATTTCCCATGAACCCTATCACTCCATGTTCACATGAAAATTAATGAATGGTTTGTTATGGATGGATTTGCATGTATCTCATGTCAATTTTTTAGCCAAATTTTGATTCATGTAAGCAAAGTATCATGTATGGTTTATTAAGAGCTTCATTACTGACAAATTGTTGCTATAGAATGAGCTTTTTCAGTAGAGGCAACAATGGCCGAAATAACAGAGACAGGGTAAAATGGAATTGAGACCATAGGAGGCCTAGATTTTCTATCCATTTTGGCGTTGATCCTCAAGAATTGAACCAGGTTTTCTAGGATAGGTTCTTTAATTGGGTTGGCCATGGAATAATTCACCCTTGAAAAGAGACCCCCTTTCCAACCTCCTCAGAATATCCCACGCATTCACGTTCCTCCACATGTGTCCTTGCAGCCTGAAGTCCCCGCAAATGATGGTTGGAAAGAGATCGTCAACCAGCCTATCTCTCACCATCATGGTTGGCCCACTATGTCATTTCCTTTACCACCACCTATTAATCCAAATGCCCATATTTCTCGTGTTGTTTTTCCAGTTCAATCTTCACACGCCAGTAAGAGATTGAAAAATGATATTCTCCAACATCTGCAAGACAAGGGAAAAGCAGTTGCCTCCCCTTATTCTCCCTCCATTGATTCCTCGAAATATGTGTCTTCACGCCTGCATTTGAAGGATGAATTCTCCCATGTGATCAACGAGATACATCCCCAAGGGTCCAATCAACCACGGGCTACTTCAAAAAATTCTAAGGGAAACATTAGTGAAAAAAGGAAAATTGCCACACAAAGTGGAAAATATGGTTTTTAAATTATGTTTTATATGATTTCAGTTGATGAGGATAATGCTTAATGGTTTTCAACATTTTTGGATAGCAAGCTCTATTTTTTATATTTTGTGGATAATGTGGATATATATATTCTTTTTTGGATATGATGTAAATTATTTATGATATTTAAATATCCAGTTTGAAAGATAGTCAAGGGAGTTACAAGGGTGGCATATGGTTAAAATGATTATCTTTTGCGTGTTATATTTCATGATTTAAAAGGAAGAAATGACGGGAGTCACAAGGGGTCCCACCTACCTAGTTATTATTAATTAAGACCCTTAACTATATTATTATTATTTCTTTTACCTAAACTAATTAGTTAAGTTAAATCAACTTAACTAAATAAAGTAGTTGAACTACTTCAACTTATTTGGAAAGAATAAAAGTTGAATGAGAAGAAGAGAATAGAAGGAGAAAGCAAGAATAAGGTTTTCTATTTAGTTTCATGAGATAGTTTTAGTTTTAATTCATTTCTGAGTTTATTCAAAACCTAATTCTCTTTTTGAAAACAAGGTCTTATTGTGAAAAACAATGTTCAAGACTGAACCACACTTTTCAGACACTTGTTTTAGAGGTGTTGACCCATCCTTGATAGTTTGTGTATTCTTGTCTATTTGTGAATTTAGTTTCATGGCTGATAAAGGATATCTTGCAGATTCAAAATGGAACCAGTTTGTGGCAAGTTGATCCAGATTATTAATTTCAATTTTACTTTAATGTCAGAGTCTTTTTGTATGGTGTTCATCGGGTATCTCTAAATCGGACTTTGGTCCATGCCCTCGCAGGGGTGTTGTAAAGAGAAAGCACTTTTGATGTATCAGAATGAAATAATCATATTGTTATTGTCTCATATATGTGTATTCGTGACTTGGTTACTTTTCACTTTTTCATCTCCATGTTTACTTAATCGCAAATCTGTGTACATTCCAGAAGTTTTTATTTTATTTTATTTTGCAACATATTTAAACTATAAATCAACCTCGGTCCTTGTAATTAATACTAGCGAATTGGGAGAATATTTTGAAGCTATAAAACCCCGGGTGATATTCCCAACTATCTTGTCCTAGCCATGCAAGATCTGAAAATGATTGAGTAAGGTAATTCATACCTTTTCCTCAACATTTATTTGGTGACCATACTAGGGAGATCTTCCATATCTCTCTGGTTGATTGTATTAATAATTATCTTTGAATATTTTTGCTTTTCTTTTGATTCTTTGACTGTTTTCTTTTCCTCATGACATTACGTGCTACAAGGAAGCCCAATAATGAACATGGTCTTAAAGACCAAACCAGTATTGCCTTAACTTTATTCAATACCATCTTAGAAATCGTTAATACCCGGGTTGAGCTTTAACACTCGTGGGAAGTAATTGAACAAGACATAAGTATTTGTGAACATTGGGAGGCCAGGCAAAGGCAGCCTAGAAATCATTCGTAGCTCTCTTTTCCCTAAATTTGATCTTCTTTTTCATGTCCTCAAATCCTCACATCTCTAGGAGAAGAAGAGGATTGTCTCCTTAAATCACTCCTATCATTGAAATAGGAAAAAAGAAAGTTATTATGTCAACCCAACAAGGTACTCTAAGGAGAAATTTTTTTGATTTGGCTAGTTCACCTTTCTCACCCTCACCCATCATTTACAAAATGGCATTTGCAGGTGGCTCTGGTGGTACTGGAGGTGCCTCATCATCTCAACCTTCAGCCTCATCAGTAATTGGTAGTTTGTATATCCATCAGGTTCATGTCCAATATACTACCAACCCTGCCAAGATCATCAAGAAGTATGGGCTTTTCCAATTCGAGGAAGACGCTACTACCACCCTGTGGCACGTATCCCCTCCCTTGAACCTAGCGCCTGCTACTCGTCCTTTACCAAAATTTAAAGAGCGTCTACCTAGGTTTTCCAGAAATAATACCATCACTACAAACGAACACTTGGTAGCTTTCTCTAATGCTTGTCACAATATAGGAGCTAATGATAATGATACTTGCATGCACCTATTTGTTAACTTTCTTGAAGGGAAAGCAGCGGTAGATTTTTTTTATCTCCCTCCCAAGATTATTTCCATTTGGGAAGAGTTAGTTTACTAGTTCAAGTCCACTTATGGGCAGTCTAAGAGCCCAGCCAAACAATTACGGGAATATAATAACATTGCATACAAGGACAGTGAGACTATTAAGTCTTTCAACCTTCGTTTCACCAAGTTTTATAATCAAATTACCGAACTTATTCGCCCCCAAAACCAAGTTGCCTTTATGCATTACTATAATGCTCTACCTTCCCCTTATCGGCATAGGCTTGAAGAAAAATATATTGATAACCTTGGTTCTACCTTGCATACTTGCCTAGAATATGAAGAACATCTAGAAAGAACAGGTCTCCCCAAGGGGGACTCGGTTAAACAAACGAACATGTATGCCTTCCTACAACTTGTACAGGATATGAACAATCGAATGGTAGCATATGAGAGAAAGAGAAATTTCCTTCACTTACTCCTAGGGCATCATCTTCTTCCTCACCACCTTTTAGTAATACCAATGAAAACAAATTTCATCCCAAATCCATCATGAATCACAGTTGGTGTAACTTTTGCAAGGAAAATCATGAGGAAAGTAATTGTGAGGTAAAGAATGTTGGACAACTAAGAGGGGGGCGTGAATCAGTTGTTACTATGATTAAACAATTATGCCCATTTTAAACTCTTTACAGAGCACTCAATGATGATCACAATAATGCAGCGAGGTAAGCAATAGAATATTAAACATCAATCACACACATGAAATATACAGAGACAGATATTTCCCTAGGAAAACCATAAAGGGAAAAAACTCTTCTTCTTGATATGATAAGTAATCTTTATTTTTTGTACATTATCATTCTTGGGAGCTCCAAATCCTCTTTATTTTTTGTTTTACAAGATGCAACTTGTTGAGAGCACCAACTCT
>ML784699.1:293463-320363 GCA_009831015.1 Picea engelmannii | reverse complement strand
CAACACACCAGGTCAATAAAAGTTGTCAAATCACATCATCTTTCCTTCAGTCAAGATGACAAATTGTTAAGCAAGTAAACCTCCCAAAGCTCAAAAATCTATGTATAGTTTTGGTGCTCATCCTTCCTGCCTTGCCACAGCCTTCCCCATAGGGCATTAGATTTCAATGGGGAGGTGCCACTCCAAGCATCAAATCGACATCCCATTCCTCATTTGCTTAAGCCCTTACTACAAACACTTTAGCTTTGAAGCAGATGACATTGCTTCTTTCTAAAGAACCACCCCCTGTAATGTCCCCGTTGGCCTAGGAAGCCTAAGGTATGGTTCCGCTATTCTAATTGGTTCCCATAGGCTAAGTTGGAAAAGTTACTTAGGAAACTAAACTTTTATCTAGAAAATGATTTTATAAAGTGGAAAGGGGAAAAAGGGAGATATGGATTTTAGGGAAAATAAAGTCACTTAAAAATTATAAAGTGTGCAAGCATAAAGTGACTTTAAAAGAAAATTAAAAGTAAAGTGACCCAGAATTAATTTAATGAAAAAATAAAAAAGAATTAATTTAATGAAGAAATAAAGAGGGAAAAATAGAAAAGGCCGCTCATTCTTGCTTTTGCTCATTAAGAAAATAGATTTAGAGAACTCTTTTGAGAGTTTTTTATGATTTTGTTAAAAACCCTTGCTTACACCCTAGTCAGATTCTAGGAGTGGATCATCTCATATTTCGTCATTGGGCTTAGTGCTACCTATTCTCATCTCCTTGCAATCGATTTCTGAGAAGGAGGCCGTATTTCCTTGTGTGGTGGCTGAGTTGAGTTGGGAAATACAGGTGTCGATTTTCTTTGAGGAGACTGATATCTCTGCGTAAGGGCTGAATATCCTCATCCTGGGCGCATTCAGCCATATCTGGGCGAATTTTCATGTGGGAGGACAGATTTGTATTGTGGTAAGTGCGCCCTTCTTGTGGTTGCTGATATCTTTTGGAATCTGGGCGAGTTTGATGCTGTGGTCGAGCCACACCATTTCTGGGTGTATTCTTCTTTGCCTGGGCGCAGCATACTTCATTGGTGGAGCGATTTCGGGAGTGGTAGCTGGTGTGTTTCAGTGCAGGCCCCTAACATCCATTGGGTGGCGCCTTAACTCAAATCTGGGCGCATCTATGAATTTACACACAGAGAATATTACTGCTGAGTGAAGTCTGATATTTATTCCAGAACTGGGCGCATCTATGAATTTACACACAGAGAATATTACTGCTGAGTGAAGTCTGATATTTATTCCAGAACTGGGCACATTTCCTCTCATCTCTAAGCGTGGAAGCTTGTTATTATTCGTGGGGGAATCGATATTCTGTTTGGGGGCCAGTGCCATCACTCATATTCAGCATACAAGTTTGGTATTCGCTCTATATATTGGCTGCTGCATAAACATATATATATCTTAATGTAATTCTCGGAGGTTCGCATCTCTATTATGCGGGTTCATTCTACACAGCTGGGACACATTCTACCTTCAGGTTATATCCTTCATTGCACTCTCTTATAATTGCTTGCTACTGTATAAAATAATTGCTGAAAGTGCCTTTATATCAGCACTGTAATATTCTGTGTGTTACCTTCATGACATTAATGAAACAAGCAGCACATCCTCTTGATTCTATATTTGCAGTGATATATTTCCATATTGGTTGTTATTGGATATTGTCTTTGAATTTTTTTTTTTTTTTTTTTGTTTGCTAGTTTGTCCGTGACCTGCGGGACTACCCTATGGCTGAGAAATCGTGACGTAGGGGTATCTAAGCCGTCAAAATCACCTGGGGATCGCACCCGGCCTGAGCCACACTAACCCTTAACATGGCTAGAATTTTTGTCTCCGCAGGTTTCGAACCGGTGACTTTAACAACACGGAGTGCCTTAACAACACCCTCTATCACCGACTGTCCTACACCTCGGGGACATCTTTGCATTGTTAAAAGTTGTCTCAGTACAAGAAACATTAAGATTGCATTTACAACAGTTTGGGTTCCAACTATTTGAAGAAACACATCAGGGACAAACCATCTTTAAACTCAAAAAAATTGCCAAAATATAAAGAGATATCTAGTTAGGATATTACAATGGTCTCAGAGCATGTTCCTCTGAAGTTGTGGGCTCTAAGGAGCATTTGTAATTAGATTTATGAGACCAGAAGATGAGCAGAACATTACCTACTGGAGACATAGGGGAAGAACCCTAGATCCCGCCTAGGTGGGAAGAAGAAGAAGTGGTTAGAGAAGAAGGGACAAGAGAGGCAGCTCCATCTATCACACCTAAGGGCAAAGAAACTATGGGGGAAAAAGATGATACCAGGATCAACAGTTTGTTCAATATATTGAATGACTTGGCCAAGGGTCAAAAGGCCACGATGGACCTCATGGGGCAGTTAGCGAAGAATACGTTGGAGGGCACAATGAAGCAGAACCAGAATGGTGATGGGGGTTCAAACAATGGAGAAGGCAGCCACTCACGCACTACCATGCAGAGCCACCCCCACTTATACACCAAATCTCCTAGACCCACTATGCCTCAATTTTTGGGGAATGAGGCCGCAGGTCCATTGATGCAGGTTGAGCAGGATGAGCCCTACATGGCATATTTAGAGGAGTACATGAGACTAGGGGATGATTTCCACTCAGCCATGTCCTTCACGGAGTTTTGCAATATGAAGAGCAGAAACCGACCGAGAGGGCCCATGAGGGCCATGACACACAATCTTGAGTTTTGCAACGTACCATTGGGAAAGTCACTATTCCCAACTTTGACGGGGGCTCTAAATGCTTCGCTAGATCATGGGTGCAAAAGCTCGACACTTACTTCTAGCTGCACCAGATGACATAGACATATGCCATTAAATTGGCCACCTTGCACCTGGATGGTGAGGCCCATGAGTGGTGGTACCATGGGTTAGTCACTTTGGGACATGTCGGGGTTACCTCCTACCTGGACTTCACACAGAGACTCATCGAGAGATTTGACAGGAAGGATGTTGAGTTTCACTTCAAAGAGCTGGCTCAACTCAAATAGACAGGTAGCCTAGAGGCCTATATATTTGAGTTTCAGAGGGTCGTGGTGATGGTGTCAGACATTTCAGAGGGTCGTCTGGTGATGTTGTTTGTTGAGGGGCTAATGGAGCCTCTACGAGGATGGGTCAAGGCCTATAAGCCTACCTCTCTACAGGATGCAGTCAGCAGAGCTCGAGATATGCAGGATGCAATACCTAAAAGCCGGTTTCTGCCCAAACCCACTTTTACCCCTAGGACTAAGGACATCAAACCACCTCAGAGACATTGGGCCGACAAGCCCAAACTGGATGAAGAGACTAGGAGAGAATTGAGGAAAAAGAAATTGTGTTTTAGCTGTCAAGAGCCATGGGCACCAGGGCACATATGCGTCGGGAAGGATAGAATGGGCAAGGCCCATTACATTGAGGTATACTCTGACAGTGACGGTGATGAGGATGAGGAGGTGGAGCAGGCACAAGACCAAGGACATCCACATCAGGAGAGGAGTCTTCACAAGCTGGGGCTAAGGACACAGTCATGGCCTCGATGTCAGGATTTCCAAGATATCATACCTTCAAGGTCAGAGGTGTCCTACAAGGGCACAAGGTGACAATATTGATCGACGGGGGAGCATCCCATAACCTCATTGACGGTAACATGGTCGAGAGGAGAGGAATTTCGATAGAGGAATTCGATGGGTTCACAGTAGTCATACCAGGAGGCCACCAAATGAGTTGCACCAAGTGGATTCCCAAGCTCACAATAACCATGGGAAACTACTCGATGACAGATGATTTCTTTGTGGTGGATATACCAGACACAAATGTAGTGTTGGGCGTTCAATGGCTTTACTCTATTGGGAGATACACTACTGATCAAAGGACCATGGAGATGGATTTCACAGGGCCGGATGGAAAGAAAGTCGTTCTACGAGCCATGCACCAGTACCCATCTAAGATTGTGTCATCACACAACATGGAGGCAGTTATGAGGCATGGTGATATAGAGTGGGTTGTAGAGTGTTTTATTTCTGACAGAGAGCCACTTGATCGTCTGCAACAGCTTCCAGAGGACTTACAGGTATTACTTCGCAAACATCATAAAGTATTTAGTGACATTCCTCCTGGCATTCCACCTGATAGAGGTTTTGAGCATATCATAGAGCTAGAGGAGGGGGTCCAAGCAGTTATCACAAACCCCTATTGACACCCTAAAGTTTACAAGGACGAGATTGAAAAAACCATTAAAGAATTGTTGAAATTGGGCCACATCCGCCCTAATTCCAACCCATTTGCCTCTTCCGTTGTCTTAGTCAAGAAGAAGGACGGTACTCTGCAGATGTGTATCGACTACAGGGCCCTAAACAAGAATCGGTACCCCATACCCAGGATCGATGAATTAATGGATGAGCTTAGGGGAGCCAATTTCTTCTCGAAGATTGATCTTTGATCAGGGTATCACCAGATCAAGGTACGAGAGCAGGACGTACGTAAGACAACCTTTAGATGCCACTATGGGCATTATGAGTTTCTGGTCATGCCATTCGGGCTAACTAACGCCCCTGCCACTTTCCAGTCGTGCATGAATCATGTGTTCAATAAGCAGTTGAGAAAGTTCTTATTGGTCTTCTTTGATGACATCCTCATATACAACAAAACATGGGAGGACCATCTGCGACATCTGGATGAAGTACTGGGTATTATAGAGAGTCAGCAGTTGTATGCGAAGGAATCCAAGTGCGAATTTGGTATGACATAGATGCTCTACTTGGGGCATGTGATTGGGATGAACGGGGTACAGGTGCACCAAGAAAAGATCAGGGTGATTATTGAGTGGCCAACTTCTAGGAATGTGACAGAACTGAAGAGCTTCCTTGGTCTTTGCACTTACTACAAGAAATTTGTGAAGGGATTCTCACAGTTGATAGCGCCACTGACCGATCTCACCAAAAAGGGGGCTTTCGTTTGGATAGAGAAGGCCTAGGAGACATTTGAGAAAATGAAGCAGGTGATGAGCTCATGCCCTGTTTTAGCACTCCCTGATTTCACTCAGCCCTTTGTCTTGGAGTGTGATGCTTCGGGAATTGGTATAGGATCCGTATTGATGCAAAACGGTCACCCCATAGCGTTTGAGAGCCGCAAACTCCGAGAGTATGAGCGACATTGCTCCATATATGACAAAGAGATGTTGGCCATAATGCATGCTTTGACCAAATTCCGATAGTACTTGGTGGGGAACAGGTTCAAGGTAAAGGTCGATCATAATAGCTTGAGGTTCCTCATGGAGCAAAAGGAGCTGAGTGAGCGGCAACAAAAATGGATCAATAAAATCCAAGCCTACGATTTCGAAATTAAGTATGTGAAAGGCAAAAATAATGTGGTTGATGACGCCGTATCGAGGATACCCTCTCTCTCTCTCATGGAGATTTCAGTGGAATGGAAGGCACTTCTATTAGTAGAATACTCCAAAAACAAGTTTGCTTGTGAGATACTTGATGGTCAGGTCTCTGATGATAGGTACAGGGTTATTGACGACATCATATATTATAAGGACCGGATCTATTTAGTACCAGAATCCCGGTTGAAAGACAAAATTTTGCATGCAACACATACTTCTCCTTTGGCAGGTTATCCAGGATACCTGAAGACTTATAGACAAATTTGGGAGAGGTTCGCTTGGAAGGGTCTCAAGATTGATGTATTGAAGTTTGTACGGGAGTGCCACATCTGTCAGCAAAATAAGGTGGAACATACCCACCCAACAAGATTACTCCAATCGCTTCCCATTCCTGAAGAAAAATGGGAAAGCATTTCGATGGATTTTATCACAGGGTTGCCTCTGGTTCAGGGAAAGATTGTATCTACGTGGTGGTTGACATGCTTACTAAATTCGCCCATTTCTTTGCCATATCATCCAAATACTCTGCAGTGCAAGTAGCGGAGCTGTTCTTCAGAGAGGTATTTCGGCTGCATGGACTGCCCAAGACAATTGTCAGTGATCGAGACAACAGATTCATGGGGGGCTTCTGGCAGGAGCTGTTCAGACTCGTAGGGACATAATTAACGCCTAGTATCAATTATCACCCTCAGACTAATGGGTAAACAGAAATTGTGAACAAATGGCTCGAGGGGTATTTGAGAAATTATGTATCAGCACAACAAAAGGCGTGGATCAAATGGCTGTACTTGGGTGAACATTGTTATAACACCACTTATCACATGTTGATCATGATGACACCTTTCAAAGCTTTGTATGGTTATGACGGCACCACCTTTATGGATCGAGCTTTTGGGGACAACTGGGCACCCAAAGCCAAAGATTGGATTCAGGAGAGTCGGGACATCTTGCGAACTCTCAAAGATAACCTGCGAATGGCACAGAATCAATAGAATATGTACGCCGCCAAGCATAGAGTGGAGCGTAGTTTCGAGGTGGGGGACTTGGTATATCTCCGCTTGCAGCCATACAGGCAATCATCCTTGAAAATGAAAGGGGTAGAGAAATTGAAGCCACAATTCTATGGTCCCTACAGGATTTCGAGGCGAGTCGGGGAAGTAGCTTATGAGCTAGAGCTTCCAGAGGGGTGTAAGATACACAGTGTCTTTCATGTTTCATGCCTCAAGAAGGCAGTGGGACAACAAGTTGTCATTTCTATAGAGCTACCACCCTTGGATGAGGAAGGGCGGTTGATTCTAATTCCGGAGGAGGTGTTGGAGACCAGAGAGTGGAAATTAAGGAACATGAGCATTAAAGAGTACCTGATCAAATGGAAAAATCTACCTCTCAAGGGCGCTACTTGGGAAGGAGAACAGATATTGCAACATCCTGGATTAAAGTTGCTTGAGGACAAACAATCTCAGGCGGGGAGGACTGTAATGTCCCCGTTGACCTAGGAAGCCTAAGGAATGGTTCCGCTAGCCTAAATTGGTTCTCGTAGGCTAAGTCGGAAAAGTTACCTAGGGAACTCAACTTTTGCCTAGGAAATGATTTTATAAAGTGAAAAGGGGAAAAAGGGAGACATGGGTCTTAGGCAAAATAAAGTCACTTAAAAATTATAAAGTGTGCAAGCATAAAGTGACTTTAAAAGAAAATAAAAAGTAAAGTGAGCGGGAGTTAAGTCAATGAAGAAAAAAAGAGGGGAAAAGAGGAGGCGCACCTCATTCTTGCTTTTGCTCATTGAGAAAATAGATTTGGAGAGCTCTTGGAGAGTTTTCTAGGGTTTTATTGGAAACCCTTGTTTCATCTTTGGTTTCGGTGTTGCAACGATACACCCTAGTCAGATTCAAGGACGGGATAATCTCAGATTTCGTCATTGGGCTTAGTGCTACCTATTCTCATCTCCTTGCAATCGATTTCTGAGAGGGAGGCCGAATTTCCTTGTGTGGCAGCTGAGTTGGGAAATATAGGGGTCGATTTGCTTTTAGGAGACTGATATCTCTGCGTAGGGACTGAATATCCTCATCCTGGGCACATTCAACCATATCTGGGTGAATTTTCATGTGGGAGGACCAATTTGTATTGTGGTAAGTGCGCCCCTCTTGTGGTTGCTGATATCTTTTGGAATTTGGACGAGTTTGCTACTGTGGTCGAGCCACACCATTTCTGGGTGTATTCTCCTTTGCCTGGGCGCAACATACTTCATTGGTGGAGCGATTTGGGGAGTGGGAGCTTGTGTGTTTCAGTGCAGACCCCTAACATCCATTGGGTGGTGCCTTAACTCAAATCTGGGCGCATCTATGAATTTACACATAGAGAATATTACTGCTGAGTGAAGTCTGATATTTATTCCAGAACTGGGCGCATTTCCTCTCATCTCTAAGCATGGAAGCTTGTCATTATTCGTGGGGGAATCGATATTCTGTTTGGGGGCCAGTACCATCACTCATATTCAACATACAAGTTTGGTATTCACTCTATATATTGGCTGCTGCATAAACATATATATATATATATATATATATATATATATATATATATCTTAATGTAATTCTTGGAGGTTCACATCTCTATTATGCGGGTTCATTCTACACAGCTGGGACACATTCTACCTCCAGGTTATATCCTTCATTGCACTCTCTTATAATTGCTTGCTGCTATATAAAATAATTGCTGAAAGTGCCTTTATATCAGCACTGTAAAATTCTGTGTGTTACCTTCAAGACATTAATGAAACAAGCAGCACATCCTCTTGATTCTATATTTGCAGTGATATATTTCCATATTGGTTGTTATTGGATATTGTCTCTGAATTGTTAAAAGTTGTCTTAGTACAAGAGACATTAAGATTGCATTTACAACAGTTTGGGTTCCAACTATTTGAAGAAACACATCAGGGACAAACCATCTTTAAACTTAGAAAAATTGCCAAAATATAAAGAGATATCTAGTTGGGATATTACACCCCTTGTTTATGGTTCTCCTTCCACACAAATTAATAGGTTATAACTTCAACACCTACTCTTCACCAACCCACGGTAAGCATGTCTCTTCAACAAGGAGAAGATTTCTTCTTTTCAAATGTCAATGGTTGCACCAAGTTACATTTCCATAGTGTTTCACCTTTGTGTATTCTGTGTTGATTTTACCTGAACCTAGCAGTCGACAGTTATTCCTAATAAAATTACTTTATTAAACAACTGCACAACTAGGTTATCAACGAAACATTAGTGAAAGCATAAAAACATAAACCAATCACACATTGCACAAGATATTTGGATAAACACCCTTGGAAAAACCCTTGTGGGTAAATCAATTCTTCTTTTATTAATCTTGGGCTCCCTTCCTAGGATAATGGCCCTTCACAAGATTATAATGCAACGATAGCCTAGCCCACCTGACTCTTATCTCCCTCGATGCCCCTTTGCACCTTTCCTCAGCCCTGTCCACTCACACTTGGATGAACTCTCTTCACCCACTCAATGAGATCTCCTCACTCTCTACTCGGTGTGTCTTTCACACCCTCACATTCTCTGTGAGTCTCTCACATTGTGTATGTGACTCTCACCTCCTCACACAATGTGTCTCATCCTCTCACCTAGGCTTCCTTTTATTACATTGAGTTAACCCTAAATCCAAAACCCTAGATCTCCTAAAGTGATCAACGACTCAAATCTAATCTCACGTTCACTTTAGATCTGACAGTTAGGACTTAATCAACTCAATTAAGTTACTAATGCCAATTAAACTTAGACATTTAACTTAATTAATCTCACATTAATCTAAAAGGTCATTCACTTTATTAATCACTAATAAAGTGAATCTCCTAAAGTTTCCTGAGAGGTTACAAAGGCGACTTCCACATGCTAGACATCGAGCCTATGTGGGAGTACGTTTCCGATGCTAATACATCAACACTCCCTCTTAGCAAGGAAGGTACTTTTGCCACTTGGAGGTGGCTCTATCTTTGCTATCAGATCTACTACCTTGCCATCTCTGGCTGCTCCCTCTGACATGAAAGCTATCCCAGCCATCTCGCTCGGACCTGTCTATGAAGACTTTCCTCTGATCATGCTCCTAGAAGCCTCCTGCTTTTGAGCATCCTGCATGGTCATCTCGTACCATGATTTCTTCAAGACAGTCTTGGAAGGTTGCTCCTTACCACTAGAACCCGAAGGCTGACTCCCTCTGAGCTGCTCAACCTTCAGAGCTACCTGCTCCTCGTTCACTGTCACTCTGCTACTGCTTGTTGTAGCTTGCATAGGCTGGCCCTTTAGCCTATACAGGTTGCTCTCTCTAACTCCAAAGACAACTGCTTTGTCTGAGCTAGATCCTCTGGGCATGATCAACGCCTGTCCATCTCGGAATAAGACCTCATAGCCCTTCTCAATCACTGAGATTGGGAGCACACTCCTCTCAAGTTATGGCACCCATAACACATTTGTCACTCTCAATATGCCACCTGACTTCGTCCAGAATGGCACTGTTCCAGATCCCTGCACTGCATGCTTGGTCCCCATACCAAGTTCCAGATACAGATCCGAGTCAGACTTTGTGAAGCTCCCGAACACCTCTCATGCTCCTATCATATGACATGAGGCTCCACTATCTATTAACCACGCATCAGCTGATAAGGTGCCCAAGGTAGTCCGGGAAACAAGTAAGAGCTCTGACTACTCAAACTTCTTGGAAAACTCGTCCATTTGAGCCTTTGTCGACGCAACTACCTTTGATTGTGTCTCGTTTCCCCCCTTCTTCTTGTTCGGACATTGACCTGCATAGTGCCCAAACTTGTGACATGCAAAGCACTTGACTTTGCTCATGTCCTTCTTCTTCTTGCTGTCTCCACTGGCAATCTTCTTGCCCTTCTTTACCTGGCTAGCAAGAGCTACATTCTCATCATCAACCTTGTGCCTGCCTCCATTCAACTCTTCATCCCGAAGTTCCTCCTGAACAAAGTCATCCCACAACCTTGACCAACCAGGGAGCTTCTCACGTGCCGAGACTCCTTTGATGAACGGTGTCCATGCCTTCGTGAAGCCTTTGAGTGTCATCCTCACCAACTCTGAGTCATCCATTGCTTCCCCGATCGTTACCAGTTCATCTTGAACCTGTTGGATTCGGGTGAGATAAGTCGTCACCGTATCCGATCCTGTCATTTTCATGTCCCTAAGCTTTTCTCTCAGCACCATCTTGCGATTCTCATTCTTACTCTAAAACAAGCTCTTCAAAGCCTCCCACATGTCCCTGATTGAGTTCTTTCATGATAAATGAGGGATCAAGTGATCCTTCACTATGTCTAGGATTATCCTTCTGGCTTTCATGTCCTTTACTTTATGGGTGGCCAGATCTTTTGGATCTGCTGGTGGGGCCACGATTGAGTTGGCAAACTCCCAAATGTCGTTCTCCATCATCCAAGCACTGTGGTTGGACACCTCGTCCAACTTGTCTTCGAACTGCAATCTCGATGCTGCCATCTCAACAACCTGCTGAAAACTCAAATTTGGCCTACTTGGACCTGCTGCCCACTGCCTGTTGTCCGGACCCTTGCCCGAGGTTGCATGGGTCCTTTTCTGGGCCGCTTGGAGCCTTTTTGGGTGCTGCCCGACTATCTCAGCCTACTGCCCAGGCTGCCTGTCCACTAGGGGCACCTGCCCGAGGCTTCTGCCCACTGTTTGGGGCACCTTCCCGCTGCTCGAGATATCTACTCGTTGCATGGGGGCTACCCAGACCTCTGCTGGGTCTGCCTGGTGTCCTGGTGGCTATTATGGTGGGTTGTGTTGGCGTACGCCTCGCTGTTGGCAGATTCTTTAACTGGCAGTTGTGGCGACTACTATGGTGGCTTGCCTCAGCCAGCGATCTGCAACCCCACTCTTCCCTTCTGCCCTTTGTTGTAGTGGCAGCGTAGCCCACAACTATTTCCTTCTGCCGCCACCTTCACGTTCACCGTCAAAACTCCTATGCACCCACTTCTCATTGCCGACGGTTGGCGGCTGCTAGCTGTGATAGATGTGTTTGTCGATCGATGCCCAACAAACACCAACGACTGCTCCCAACACCGTCCACCCCTCTGTCGACCTTCTACAACAACCACCTCTCGTGCCCACGGTTCTTCCCAGCACGTCTGCCACTATCGTGATTTGCCAACCCCCTATCTCTCAACTCGACGACTCTCTTCTTGTCACCTACACGCTCACTCACAACCTAAGCTCCCAACTCACACGCACTGTCTCTACTCCCGACTCTACAACTTATCTTTACCATCCATGATCTTCAACGCCCTCAGCTGAACCTTCTATCAATCGGCTACACGTACGGTTTGTTAAATTTAGAGCTGTTATTAAGTTCTTTTCAATTTACTAGAGCATTACAGCATAAGTAGGATCACTGAAAGAAATACAATCACAAGGTATAGAACATTTTATCCTGGGAAACCCTCATGGGAGAGAAAACCCATCAAAAACTTTCTCAATAATAGATTGCCAATACAATGCCAAGACTTAAGACAAAACCACCAAGAAAAGACTAGGACTGAGCATGCGCCTCTTTCTCCTTCTTCTTGCAACTGCAACTACCTTCAAATGATGCGCACTAGAAGTGTGAGTGAGTGAGTGAACAAGTGAGGCACCATCCTCACTTATAAATACTAGTTGAGGAGGTGCTAGGGTTATGTCTCTTCACTTAATAGGGTTGACTTCTTCCAAGAGTGGTTAAAACCACTTTATAAACCCTAGGGGCTAACTTTACAAATACCACCATATAAATATGGTTTGACCAATCCACAAGAGGGGATTTGGTCTTATACAAGACTCGACATGATCAATCCACAAAGGCCATTTGATCTATAAGATAATAACTCAAATATAATTAGAATATTCTTCGAAGTTACAATATTTCAATAGTCCCCCTTAACGAGAAGGGTATTCTACTGACGTAACCCAATACAACATCATCAGGAGAGAGAGAGGGCAATAACATCATCAACATCTGGAACACTGACTGGCATATCTACAAATCATCAGAAGTTTTTCTCATCATCAATAACATCATCGTTCACAGCATGGAGCTGGAGTAGCATCATCATCATCATCTGCATCAACATCAATTAGCATAACACTAAGGCAACAATATTACCCACACCATCATCAACAACATGAGGTTAATACAACAACATCATCAACAACACGACGCCGATACAACATTATCAACAACAACACGAGGATGATACAACAACATCATCAACACGAGTCTGAGATAACAACATCATCATCATATGGCCACAGAATGAGGCAGGTACAACAACAACATTTTGTGGTACTCTGACAGACTGTCCTTACCAGACCTTCGCGATCTGCCCAAGAATCATAAGATTCCCTAGGATATAAAATCCTAACGGAGCTACCACGTGGTACTTTGACAGACCGTCATTACCGGATCTTCAAGATCTGCCCAGGAATCAAGAGATTCCCTAGGATATAAAATCCTAATGGAGCTACCACTATTGACCACAGATGGCATATACATGCACAGGTACTCTGACAGACTGTCCTTACCGAACCTTCGGGATTTGTCCAGGGATGATCAATCCCCTAAGATATAAAATCCTAATGGAGCTACCCGTTGTTGGTCAGGATACCATAGTATCATCAACATCATTCCCCCTTTCAAGGGAGGTCCTTTCGGACTATACCAAGCTTGTTTCAAAAGTATTCAAACTTCACACGAGATAGAGACTTGGTCAACACATCTGCAACCTGCTCATCTGTGCCAACATATTGGAGCTTTACAACTCCCCTTTGCACCATATCACGAATGTAGTGATATCGGATCTCTATGTGCTTCGACTTATCATGGAACACTGGGTTCTCGTCATCTTTATGCGACTCTGGTTATCACATAAAATCACGATGGCTTCCATCTCCAGATCGAATGGACCCATCAACAACTTTCGAAGCCATATGGCTTCACAATTGGCGGAACATGCTGCAATGTATTCCGCTTCTGCTGTGCTGAGAGCAATACTGGATTGCTTCCTGCTTTTCCATGAAGTCATGGCTGACCCGAGACTGAAACAACATCCTGAAGTGCTCTTTCTATCAGAAGCACTTCCAGCCCAATCTGAATTAGTATAACCATATAGTCTGAAGTCATGATGTCCAGTATAACAGATACCATAATCCAACATACCCTTAAGGTATCTCATCACATGCTTTGTAGCTACAAGGTGAACACGTCTGGGCTCTACTAGATATTGACTCAAGGTGTTCACAACAAAGCATATTTCTGGCCTAGTATTCGTCAGATACATCAATGAACCAATAATCTGTCTATATAGAGTAGCATCAACCAACTCTGACGAAGGATTAACCAAGAGCTTCAACTTTGTTTCCATGGGAGTGTTCATGGATTTACATTGCAACATGTCAAATCTCTTCAGTATTTCAACTGCATACTTCCCTTGGTTAAGGAAGATCTTCTCTGGGCTCTGCTAAACTTCAAGACCTAAGAAATAATGCATCAAGCCCAGGTCTTTCATCTCAAACTCTGTAACGAGTTTCTTCTTAAATCTGTGATGAGCTTGTTAATGTTTAAGCCATTATTATAGATGTTTGCATTTCATTAGATAACAATAGCATAATCCAAGATCACTGAGAAATACACAATCACAAGAGACACAACGTTTATCCTGGGAAACCCTCCAGGGGAAGAAAACCCAGCAAAACTTTCTTAATATAGATAGCCAATACAATGCCAAGAGATCTCTTATGCTAATACAGAAAGTCCTCTCCTAGATATGCGCCACTCTCTCTCTCTCCTTTGCCGGTAACAGATCAGAACTTGTCTCTCAAACTGAGCAAGTGAGTTGTATCTAAGTGAGGTGCTAGCCTCCTTTATTTATACAAGTCTGGCACATGTGAAGTGTCTCTTCACTGGCAGGGCCGACTTCTCAAACTGGGTGGGTAAACCCACCTTTATTATATTTTTGGGTCTCTTTAATAACTGCTGGGGCCGACTTCTTATTCTGCCTATTACAATTGTCTTTTGACCAATCCGCAAATGGTCATTTACATCATTCCTAAACACTAGCTACCAGAGAATGACTTCATTAGGACGCCTTTCACCACTTTGGAGGATTTATTGCTGGTGGGAGTGAAAAACTCAAGGGAAATTAATAAGGCTGGTTAGGCCAAATTAATAACCTGAGGATAAAAAACACTTAGCGAAAGGAACTCTCCTAATGAATAAATCCTAAGGTAACTGACCTAACTATGACCCATGCAGACTTATTACATTATAAACCCACGCAGGGGTGCAGAAATTCCGTTTACAAAACTGTGTGCTGGAGCAAAAATTGCCCTGTAGAACCAAACAGTCTTCGACATGTTTGCATATGATGATGCATATCTTCATGGTACATGGAGTTGACCCCCTAGTTGAATAGGTGGTCAACAGGCTTAGGCTTTTTGTTGGTTATGGTTGGACTTTCTGATCAATGTTGGTTATCTTCATGCATTAGCCTTGGTTGGCTATTGGTTTGCTTCCGAAATCATTCTCTGTCAAGGTTAAGTTGCTCGGGGGTGGCTTCGGCCTATGGTTGGATGGCAATATTGCTATATTGTCTATGGTTAAACGAGCACATCCATTACTTTCTAACACTTATATCATCTCATATGAAAAATTAACATGGTATTAGAGCAAGACAAGGCCTCACTCCCTCATAAGGGCCCAGGTAAATGGAAGGGAAATGGAAACATAGATGAGGTTAGTGTAGGAGAGTAGAGTAGAGAGTGGATTGCTGCTATGTGTGTTTGTCCATCGTTTTATGAAATTCATTGAAAGGAAAATTGTTGTGTAGAGGAGAACGCTGATGAAATAATATGGACGAGTGGGATAGTGTAGGATCCCTCAGAGGAGAAGTATACAAAGCAGGTAACACGACGTGAAGAGTGTAACACTGATTCTTCTTGTTCGGAGGGATGGTTGGTAGAGTCGATTGGAAAAGAAGAGGAGTACTTGCAACACAATCATCATCTCCACGAGGCGATGGGGCACTACCACTCTGCAATTTTATTCTCGTTCTCGATTTTGGAGGTCTGCAATAAGAACTCTTTCAATAAAATATTCTGTCTTTGAATACTACCATGTGTTGGCATTTGGATGGTCTGATATAATCATGCGAGCGATCTATTCTATGGTCGGCGGATCAATTTTGTGACCATTCCAGTGGCGGCTTCGGTGGAGCATGTGTGGGAGATTGCCAACGATTTCTATGGTAGGAGGTTCAATTGTAGAGACGACCAACTTGTGTTGCAATGGTCACATGTATAGATTATCGCTGCTGCCGGAAGAGAATAAACTGTTGCAGGAGAGAAATAATGAAGGGAACATCATGGGTTCCATGTCGAGTGTCTACTTCAATAGTAGCCAAGTCGAAATTTGAAGAAAACCTCCTGGCAATGCTCAATGAGGAGATTCAGTGTAGGGTTGAATCAAACCCTTTCACACTAGATGTCAAAATTGAGGGCACCATACCCTTCGATATTGAAGATTTATGGGATTTCAGATGACTACACTCCATAGGAAATTAGGCAATGAAGAGATGAAGGTTGAAGTTTTGTTCGGGGACGTTGGTGATGGTAACGATGAAAAAGACAGTGGTAGTGATATTGCCTCAGGTGGAATCCAAGAGCCTCATGCAAAGGATGCCAAGGTGTCAATATGGACACGTGCACGTAGACAATATCAACTATGAAGAGTGGGGAAAATATGCAATTGGAGGAAGCATGCATCCCAACATCAGAAATGAAGAAAGTGAACACTTTAATGAGGTCGATGGGTTGAAGAAGGAATCTATGTGGCTGACGACAGATTATGATAACTTGGACAAAGTTGTGAATCGAGAGAGGGTCATGGTCTTGAGAAGAGGTGTGATGGTAGAGGTCGCTGGGACCATGGTGATAATTGGCGAGGAGCCCAAGGATGTGAAGGGCGAACCTACAATCAGGTTACATAGTTTTTATTGCAATTTGAATTGTTTTTGTTAAACAAGTTGAGAGTATGTTTGGAGATCTGCGAGATTACAATGCTAATAGAGAACCCATAAATGTGATGAAACTCCATAGAAGTTGGAGTAAATGTTTTGGAATCAGAAACATCGTTTTATTGAGCCTAGCCAACTCAATACGAAGCCTAGTGGTTTTGTTGGAGCTAGTTACTCTGACAAATCGCAGGTGGTTCCAAGACAGTGATAATCAAAGCTGTGTGAAGCTTTCAGTGAATCTAGTTTCTCATGACAAGTCAAAGCATGTAGAGATTAAATATCACTATATACGAGATATGGTGCAGAGAGGAACTATTAGACTTCAATACATTTCTACTGATGAGCAAACTACAGACATTCTGACCAAGCCATTGTCTAGAGCGAAGTTTGTGTACTTCCGGGACAAGCTTGGTGTGGTAGAGAATGTCTCTCTGGTTGAGAGGGAGTGTTGATGTTTGAGGCAACATCATGAGACATTCTCCCTAGAGGGCCATGTTTGGACTAGTAGGGGGGAATGTAGACTTCATCTTGACGTGCCTCATATGGTCAAATGAAGAAACCAAGACATTGGTTTCACGAGGAAACCTCGATATGTCTTGGGGGACATTGGTTCCATAAGGGAACCTCGATGTGTCCTAGAGATGTTTGAGGTGTTAGAAAATAATGGATGTGCTCGTTTAACCATAGACAATATAGCAATATTGTCACCCAACCATAGGCCGAAGCCACCCCCGAGCACCTTAACCTTGACAGAGAATTATTCCGGAAGTAAACCAATAGCCAACCAAGGCTAATGCATAAAGATAACCAAGAATGATCAGAAAGTCCAACCATAACCAACAGAAAGTCCGAGTCTAAACCAGGAAACTAGATTGCGGCAGCTGCTCCCCAGACTTGCGCACTAGCCCAGTTCCTGCAGTGCGCACTTCTTCCTAGCCGTAATTCTGAGTAGTGTGTACAAAATGAGGTCCGACTACTTGTATTTATACCGTTTCATGAGTTGTCTGGGCCGACTTCTCATTCTGGAGACTAAATACTTAATATTAATTATTTCTTTGACCCGACTTGTCTTTTAGGGTTATGTTCGATGCTTTAGGGTTACTTCTTGCTTCCCGGAATATTCTATTCTCGTCAGGGTTACACGTGGAGGTAAATTCCTCCCACAGCTACCATAATATCAACACTCCCTCCTAGCTAGGGAGGTATTGAAGGCAATGGTTTTGAGCACAAACATACCATTCAATCGGTAGCATCATCATAGTCGTATAGACTATCTCATGATTAGATCACGAGCACCATCATCACTATCTGACAATATCAACTACATCATCTCTCGAAACCATACTCAATCTGAGTAATCAGACATGATGCTGAATAAGTCACTCACTCCAAGGAGTGATACAAGGACCATTCTTCTAATATGTCCTAGAAGAATGACTATTCCAACAGATGCTAAAAGCTGTGCCATGGACTACAGAGACCATTCCTATAGAAATGCCAATCCAGGACTATTTTCTAATCAAGTCATAGAGATCCGTCTCAACCTATATGCCTTAGAAAATATCAGTCCTGAACCATTTTCCTAATCGGGCCACAACCTGTGCCTTAGGAAAAATACTAGTCCATGTCATGTCAACAAACTGTCACCTTGGACTATTCTCTTCAGAGAGAATACCTGTCCGCCAACAATCTGTTCTATTTGGACCATTCAATGCCTGGAGAATGTCTGTCCACAAGAACACTAACTATTCATCTGGCTGATAATCATTTTCAACACTACTGATGGTCTACATCGCAATCAGAACAATGCCATTCAATAGAACACAACTGTGTCTATCCATAGTAGTACACAACCACAATCCAGTGGTACACTACCACACCAAGTAGCACATAGCTACTTAATCAGTGACACATAGTCACAACCACTAGAACACATCCACCACAGTAGCATACATCTACTTTCCAGAGACATACAGTCTCCATAGCAATCATATCATCTGATATCAACCTGCACAGAATAACAATGTCATGATATAAACTGAATCATATGGGCCATTCTTCCACTCACATCTGTGAGATCTGGAAGACCATCTGCCCTCAGAAGGTAAAACATCAATCATGAGCTACTGGACTATTTGTCTCAAGCATAGAAGAATAACTGTCCTAATTTTTGAGCCTGGACCATTCACCTATCTGGGCCATTCCTTCGGCATTAAACAAAGTGCAACCTGGAGAGAATGAGTCTGCCCTAGGGAATACCTGTCCTTGATTGCTGAACCTGGACCATTCACCTATCTGGGCCATTCCTTTGGCACTAAACAAAGTGCAACCTGGAGAGAATGAATCTTCCCTAGGGAATGACTGTCTGGACCATTTCCTAAGGAAATGACTGTCCTGCACCAACTTCCAAAATAGACCATTCTTCGAAACTGCTCACAACTGTGAGCTTCGAAAGAATGACTGTCAGCGAGGCGGACCAGTCTTCTTCATCACTACTGAGAGTGACTGCCAAGAAGAAAGACTGGCCTAGACCATTCCCCCACACTGGCCACAAGGGGAACCGCTGTCTATGGTACATCAACAATCCATCGAACCATTTTCATTACGAAAATGACCGTTCGATCTGGACCATTTTCTGAACTGGAAAATGCCTTTCCGTCAGAAATCTCAAACCACTTCCGAACTGGAAAGGAATTGTTCATCCTGGACCATTTTTCGAACTGAAAAATGACTGTCCATAAATCAATAACACATCAGTGCTCCCTCCCAACCTGGGAGTCACCCCTTCCCTTTTCAATAAGGAAGTCGTCTCCACGAGCTCCAGCTTGTTTCTTGAGTATGCAAACTCTTTCATTTTGGACAGAGGCTTTACCAAAATATCTGCTTATTTGCTCATCTGTGGAGATATATTGGAGAACCACTTCTCTTTTCTGGACCTCATCACGGAGAATGTAATGCTTGATCTCAATGTACTTCTGTCTTTCTGGAACACTGGTTTTCTCTGAAGTCTTCATATAGCTTTGATCATTACAATATATCATGGTTGGATTTAACTCTTTTGTTTCCTGTTAGCTTATGACATCGTGATAAGGCTCAAACTGGAACATATCCAAGTGGCACTTTTTCTATCATCATGAGTGTTTGTCATGGATTAGAAATCCATCATTCTGGACTTCTGAGTAACCATTTTGATACAATATCGCTGTTATAGAAAGTTTTCACCACACTTCTACTGTGCATTGGAGGCTCTCCACCAAGTTGTCTTCTTCCATCTACATACAAGAATCTCTTTCTGGTGTACCTCAAAACCTTGAGGTCGCTCTACATATGCTTCTTTGTTTGATTACTCTGTTGAGGAGAACAGTCCTTACATTCATCTGATGTAAACTCCAACCCATGGATATTGCACGAGATATAATATCTCAGGTAGAGGTATGTCTGGAACAAGCTATCATCATAGTCCTCTCCCTCCATCTGGGAGAACCTTTAGTTCTGGATCTTGCAATGCTTTCATTCATAAGTCTTCCATACACTATTCTTCATCACAACTTTCATTTCTTCTACTTGATTGCTTTTAGTGGATTCAGACCAAGCTAGTAGTCTTGTGATTCTCGATATAATGACTGGTTGTTCTGGTTTTTCTTTCTCTTTTGGAATCTTCATGTTCTTCCTCATGTTTATGTTTATCTCTTGGGTTCATGGAGTTTTCTATAGATTCCATGCCCTAAAGATTTTAGCTTATTTCATCATAGGATCATGGATGTGGATGAACAACCAGGGATATTTTAAGGCTTCTTTTCAAAGAAGATTTCTTCTAAAGTCAAACTGAACATGTGCTGCTTTTCATGGTTGCTACCATTGATGGGAACATGGATAGATACCTTCATAATCTTCAATGGATCACATTATTTAGGATTAGCTCTCTCCTAATCCTTGCTTCAGGCATGAATGCATGCTCTTCTTTTGGAATTATATAATCGGCTCCCTCCATTTAAGAGAGTCCACGCTTTTGTCTGCATCCTTATTGCCTTCTGCAAAGTGTCACAAGTCTTTTCCTTTTGATTGTTGACTTCTTTCGGTTTTTACTTCTTCTAGGTTTCTTCAAGTTTGATTCTAATTTTGGCAGTTGTAATAGCTTCCACAGGAATTGTTACCGAGGATTGTCAATGTACTTTATCTTTCCATGTGTATTGCTTGTCTTGAGTCATCGTGATATCAATCCTTATCTTTTTATTCTTCCATAGGTATTGTTTCTCTTTGAACATCTTATCTTCTAAGAAATAGATATGCAAGATATGTATAGAAACTATGTAAACATGGTATGTACAAGAACTATGAAGAATATTGTTACCTTGTCTTAGAAGAAGAAGTCTGTTTTATTCTGCTTGGTCTTCTTTGAGGGTTTCCTTTCTTCGGCAACTGATGCTTCGTGTGTTTCCTTCCTTTTCTTTAGCTCGGGACAATGATTCTTGTAGTGACCATATTTTCGACAGACATATCTTTCTCTTGATTTCCTTGAGCCAAACTTCCTTTTATTCCTGAAATTCTTGAACCTTGCTGTGAAGGCTTGATCATCGTATTTGTTTTGGGGTTTCTCTTTTGCACTAATCCTTGATTCTTCTTGTGCACAACAAGTCCAAAGTTCTTCAAATGTAGGATACTCCTTCCTTGTGTTCATTCTTGCGGAAAATGCATCGCAAGTCTTGGGAAGACCATTGAGTACTATATTTACCAGTTCCTTCTTTGAAATGATCTCTTCAATAGCTTGTAGTTGATCTCTTAACTGAGAGATTCTCACAAAGTATGATGTTATGCTATCATCATCATTCATTTTCATGTCACGGAGCTCATTCTCCAGACTCATTACCTGTCCAATGTTTCTGACTGAGAAGAGGTTTGTTAGGGCATCATACATCTTCTTAGATGAGTCAAGATGGGAGATGTAGGGTATCAAGTGGTTTTTTATAGAATCCACTATGATACTCATGGCATTGATGTCATTATCTTTGAACTTCTCCATAACTGCAACATTCTGAGGTTCCTTCTCTTTTCCTTCTTCGAACTGTGGTTCCATGATCTTTCCTTTCACGATGTCCAATACTTTATTCTTGGCAAGGATGAGGTCAATCCTTGTCTTCCACACTCTGAAGTTAGAAGCCCCTTCTAACTTGTTTTCTGACTTCATAGAGTAAGTCATAATTGCTTTGACTTGGTCAACCTTCTAGTTTGACCAAAAACTCAAACTTGACGTCTTGGCTTGTTGAGAATACCAGGAGGTGCGCTAGGCTAGGGCGGACTAGGTTATCCAAAAATTAGGTCAATCTCTTCACTTAAGGTGCCTCAACAAGAGGGTTAGGGTTTTGTTACTGCAGCAAAAACTGGTTGCAACTGCAACTGTAACTGAGCAAATCCTCCCAATCTATCTTCCAGCGGTTATATTGTCCGAAGATAGTGTGGGTCCATAACCTGTTAGAAAATAATGGATGTGCTTGTTTAACCATAGACAATATAGAAATATTGTCACCCAACCATAGGCCAAAGCCACCCCCGAGCACCTTAACCTTGATAGAGAATTATTCTAGAAGCAAACCAATAACCAACCAAGACTAATGCATAAAGATAACCAAGATTGATCAGAAAGTCCAACCATAACCAACAAAAAGTTTGAGCCTAAACCAGGAAACCAGATTGCGGCAGCTGCTGGCTGCAGCTGCTCCCCAGACTTGCGCACTAGCCCAGTTCCTGCAGTGCGAACTTCTTCCCAGCTGTAATTTTGAGCAGTGTACAAAATGAGGTCTGGCTACTTGTATTTATATTGTTTCTTGAGATGTCTGGGCCGACTTCTCATTTTGGAGACTAAATACTTAATATTAATTATTTCTTTAAGCCGACTTGTCTTCTAGGGTTATGTTCAACGCTTTAGGGTTACTTCTTGCTTCTCGGAATATTCTATTCTCGTCAGGGTTACACGTGGAGGTATATACCTCCCATAGCTACCATAATATCAACATGAGGCAGCATCATGAGACATTCTCCTCGGAGGGTCCTATGTGGACTAGTAGGGGGGAATGTAGACTTCATCTTGATGTTCCTCAGATGGTCAGATGAAGGAACCAAGACATTGGTTTCATGAGGAAACCTCGATATGTCTTGGGGGACATTGGTTCCATGAGGGAACCTCGATGTGTCCTAGAGATGTTTGAGGCAACATCATGAGACATTCTCCCTGGAGGGTCCAGTATGGACTAGTAGGAGGGAATGTGGACTTCATCTTGACGTGCCTCAGATGGTCAGATGAAGGAACTAAGACATTGGTTTCACGAGGAAACCTTGATATGTCTTGTGAGACATTGGTTCCATGAGGGAACCTCGATATGTCTTAGACATTGGTTTCATGAATAAACCTCTATATGTCATATATGGTCCAAAGATGACTTAGCTTGATCAGCCCCAAGGGATTGGCCACCCCTTGTAGGATGAGCTAGCTCAAGTATTGTAGATACCAACTGCATGACGTGTATGAACACAAGTGAATGGCCCTAGTAAGCATCAGGCAAACCTTCTCCTAGATTGGGCTGCAAACCAAGGGACACATGATACATTTATCACAAGGGTGTACTTGTGGTAAATGGGCCCAGGCGTAGTCCTTCCTTGATCATGACAAAGAGTGATATGGACTCGAGGTGCTTTCCACATGTCAGATAGCATCGGGCTGGCATTCACTCATAGGGGTGTACTTGTGTTGAATGGCCCTGGTATGGTCTTTGTCCTTAGTCATGCTGATTTGACTAGGAATGATAAAGATTCGAGATGCTAGATGCTATCACATGCGGAACCAGAGTGAACCTGATCTCAGAGAGAGTCAGTTGGCTCAGAGGGAGAGCTGCAGAGGGAGTTTCCCCTCGTTCAGGTGGGAGAGAGACATCTCCCAGTGGGCCAGTACTAACAAACATGTGTCATGAGTCTAGGTTGAAGTTTGTATACTTCAGAGACAAGCTTGGCATGATGCAGAATGTCTCCCTCGTTGAGAAGGAGTGTTGATGTTTGAACAACATCGGGTAGACATTCTCCTAGATTAATAATTAATAATATAATTATTAATTATTAAATAATATTATTAATATAATATATAAATAATATATTTATAATACAAGGTATAAATATATATAATAAATAAGTAGTTATTTATTATCCAAGGGACACATCCTTTCATGGATGGTCACCATATGTTCTTTATATATGGCTCATTCATCATTGTAATAATCAATCTATCTTATATTATCTCATATGAAAAATTAACAGTCTATATGTGCAACTGAATATAATTATAAGAGAGAAAGGAAATTATGTGTTGAACATACTTGAACTAAGAAGAAATTACTGTTATCATGCCTCCATAATGAAAATAATTGCTATTGTATCTCACATAGAGTGCTTGAAAATGAGCTGATGCAATGGTGCTGCACCAAGTAAGTCATGTTGTAGATTAAGGAGGGCAGTTGCCTAAGAGAAGGAAATTTGACCTACAGTACTGTTCCTAGTTTAAAAGCTTTGCATCATAAGTTCTAGAGAAAAATGCATTGAATCGGTGAGAAGGAAGACGACCTTGATAGGGTATAAATATTGGTTTGTATACCCATAGGTCAAGGTCAGCCAGGTAGTGTAGTCCAAGAGTCGGTCTTCATTAATTCCGAGGAGGTCGGCCTACCAACTATTGTAGATCGGTCTGCTTAAGGAGAATTAATTTCCCTTTTTCTCCTCTATTTTTCTCGTGGAAATATTTATTTTTTCCTCATATCAATGTTGCTTTCTAGTATTTTGAAGATGTAGTTTAATATAATTTTGTTTATGTAGATTGTTTTGTTTCAATCTGTAACATTGTTCTTCCTATCATAGTAAATTAGCCTTCTAACCAGTTTATCTTTGAGTCATTTCTTATAATTTTGTTTATGTAGATTGTTTTGTCTCAGTCTGTAACATTGCCCTTCCTATCATGGTCAATTAGCCTTCTAACCAGTTTATCTTCGAGTCGTTCCTTTCTTCGTGTAGTTATTTTTTGGAGTCTAGTCAGATGAAGTCAGGGTTGTTACTATTTCTTTTGCTGCTTATAATAAAAAGTTGGAATTGTTCTTCAAGTGTAGGGAAATGCAGGAATAGATGGACATAATTAAAGGCCATGCTCCTTCCAAACCCCAAGTAGATCACTTCTATCATACACTTTAAAATATGTATATAATTCTTTGTTGCATAGTGTTTTGTGGATGGGTGGAACAGGGGCATGAGTTTTTGGAGGGCAGGTGCGAATCTTAGGGGATGGCATAGGGTACACCATTAATAAAATATTAAAAATATAGAAGAAAGAAATAATGGAACATATAAAAATCTGAAACAATGAAATGGTTTAAATACACCAAGTAACAAAAAAAATGAACTATTCCACATGTAACATACCATTCGACAGAACACAAATATCAATGCTCTGATTGATAATAAGATGAAATTATGAAAATGACTAATTTTAACATCAGAAAGGAAAAAACAAAATAAATTATATTAATGTCCACAAATGACCAAGAAGGTTAATGGGACCCAAAATTACATCCAGAACAGAAAAGATCTACTGTGGGAAAAAAACCCCAGGGACTGAAAAGTAACTAACACTAAGATGCTAAAACAATGTGAGCAAACTAAACAATGCAAATATAGTGAGAGAGGTAAACCCAAACTATGCGTGCACATTCCCTTCTAGGAAAGATGAAGACCAAAGCTGGAAGCTGAGACAAGAGATCGGCTCTGTCACGTCTGTATCAATGCTTGAAGCAGAAGTGGAACCACCGATGGCATCATCATCCACCACCCTGCAGGGCCAATACAGGATCAGATAACATCCATAGGAGGTCATGAAATATGAAAATTGTTGCCTATTTGAAACTCCAACCCAGCTAAGTAATTCTTTTCTTTCAAGACTTCTAACACTCTCGCATATGACTCTTAAGGCTGCCTACAGTCTGCTGTTCTTGTTATGTGTTTGGCTGCCAAAAATAAAGAGGGTGAAAATCATAAAAAGTTAGTTGGTTACTGATAGTTTGGGGTTTGGGTAAGTTACAGAGCAGGTTAATATTTTTCATAATATTTTTTCTGCTTTATTTTTACAAATCATCACCATTGTCATCATTATAGAATTTGTTTGGGAGGGGATGCTGAGAACATCTCTGGGCTGTGCATAGGACTGCGGAAACATCCCCTATTTTGTATGGGTGTTCCCACAGAAAAGGGGATAGTTCTGGTGAAGCATGGTGTCAATTTTCACATGCAATATGTGGCTACTTTCAGATCTGAAAATTACTTCCTAGTAATCAAACAGTAAACCCTAGCTGTTATCATTGAACAATTTTGCATTGAAATTATGAGAGAAAATTACAGCAGCGGAAATAACAAGATCTGAGATAAATCATCCATGCACTCAAGACACAAAATTTTTTGTTCTGTAAATTTGTCAAATTCAGAAATTCTGAGGCCAAACCCAGCCCTCCCAACTGACACATTCACCAAAAATCCGAGGACAAATTTTCCTCTGAAAACCAAAATTAGCAAAATCCCGGGACAATTCCAATATGCAAATTTGCTACAGCGACCGAAACTGCCAATACCTAAAGCTACCGCACTGCCACCTACAGCTACAGAACCGCCAATACCTATAGCTACTGCACTATGTTGAGATTATAGCAAGGAAGGTCTTCCATCATCATTACAACGTCCTAGCATGATGGAGGACAATGAAACTTAGGCTAAGTCGATTGATTAAATGTTTTCCTAAGTCTAACTTAGGAAAAGAATTGTTGATGTGTTTTAATCTTCAGTTGACTTTATTGAGTACTTTTTCTAAAGTTAAAGTGAAAAATAATTTAAGTTGTAGTCTTTTAATCTTGACCATTGATCTCATCATGAGGGTGAGGGTTGATCTCAGCCCTCCATCCTTTTGGAGATTAGGGTTTCACTAGCTCAATGAAGAATAAAGAGATTGGCTTGCTTAAGAGGGTGCACAAGGAGAAGGAGAGATCAATCTACAGAAAGATTGATTGCAGATTTGAGTGTGAGGGTTTGGAGGGAGACAGAGGAGGACTCATCAAGCAGATTGGCACACACATCTTCAACATTTGCAGAGGATTTTATCTCAGATCTGAGGGCCGCCCTACCAAGTGACGTAACACCCACATAGACGACCGTAAGATATTGCGCAGACGCTTACGCAAGGGTCTCAGCAGGCACGTTTTGGTTCAGGGATTTGCAGAGAGGGGCCACACAATTGTTGGGGAGGAGTTTGGCTAAGCATTTTGCTTAGTATTTGGCTAGATCGATTTGTACTGTAAGAGAACTCTATATTTC
>ML784699.1:187610-248489 GCA_009831015.1 Picea engelmannii | reverse complement strand
CATAATAACTAGACAACAACAAAACATGTATTGAGATATATACAAGGTACAATTGGATATGGCCTGAGATATGCCTCCAATGTGAACTTGAGTTTGCAGCATATGCCGATTCAAATTGAGAAAAAAAGTATAGTGGACAGAAAGAGCACATCTAGTTGGTGTCTTACCGTGAAGTTTGCCATGATTTTCGTATGTAGCAGGAAACCAAAATCTGTGGCCTTGAGTACCACATAAGCAGAGTATATATCATCAAATGAGAGAAGCCACGTGGCTTCACAAGCTTCTAACAGATTTACTTGACCATGAGTTGAATCCTATGATGATAACCAAGAGTCGTGTGTAAATCTCTTTGAGAACTTAGTGTTTCCTGATAGATCGAAACACGATGAGATGAAATATCCTTAAGAGATATGATGTTGAGAAAAAATGTACACATGCAATACCTTCCTACACATGAGCAGAATGCAAACATCTTCACCAAACTAAATTGGTGAAGAATTCTTCCCTAGTTGAGAGGGAGTGTTGATGACTCCAGCCAAGACAAAGTTCAAAGTACATCCGTGTGAGACTTGGCATGATGAAGAATGCCTCCCTAGCTGAGAGGGAGTGTTGATGAGTGCATCTATGTGAGACATTCTCCAGCTTACAAACCTGTGAGATGTGGATCATTGCAGCTATGTGAGACTTTATCCAACTTACAAACCTGAGAGAAAGCCCCTGAGAAAGATACATGGTTCCTATCTGAGACAGAGCTGGAATGTAGAGATGACCTCCTCCATTTAGGTAGTTGAGAAGAAATCCAAATGATTATCCTGTGGGAAAGGCGATCTACTGAGTTGGATGTGCCTGTGGCTGACCACAAGGTGAACGTGTGAAATCCCAAAGTGTTGGGTGCATCCTCATGAGAACATAAATTAAGATGATGTATTAGCTTCCTCTGAGTAGAAGAGTTGATGAGAAACTCTAGATGAATCTCTTGTGTAATGCAGTGGGAAAGAAGATTTGTTGAGTGGACGTGCTTGTGGACGAGCACAGATGAACATGTGAAGAAGTGGTTCTTCTGTGTAATGCAATGAGCCAGAGATATGGACATCCCTATGGATGTGCCCCTAGTGGATGAGCACTAGTGGGTGTATCATATCCCTTGCCATATTGTTCAAGAGTCAGAACTTTCTGTAACCCTAATTGTAATGTAAAGGGTACAGGTCGGCCCCACCTTAATGTGATTAGTAATAAATGTAAAAGATAATTAATCTGGTTAATATTAATTATAATGTGACTTAGAGAGGTCGGCCCTGTTATGCCAATAGACACTTATGTTAGGACAAATCTAATATAAGTAAAGGAATATTCCCCATTGTGGAATCATATCCTACACACAAGTTTGGAAATTTCAGCAAGTACTTCTTCTTGGGAAAAGTGCACACCTCTCTTGGGTGCTAGTCTTCTAGGGTTTGAGCACCCTATTGTGTGGTAGGTTTTATTGGTGGTGAAGGTATTTATATTGAAGAATATATCAAAGGATTTTCCTGATTTTCTTCCCTTGTTAAGAAGGGTTTCCTAGAATACTTATTGTGTTCTTGTGCATGGTGTTTCTTCTTATGATATTGGTTGCTGCAACATTATTGTTTATGGTTAAGACAAACTAAAAATGGAATGAACTACATGCTTAACCTAGCTTATTGAAAATCAAGAGTCATAAGGGTACTTGCAAGAGGAAGTAACCCTTGGTGCAAATCATAGACCCAGAGGGATCTCAATGCATTCAAAAGAACAACACACTGGAAGTGAAGACTCCAGGTTTGATTGTTTTAAATTATCATGCCTATAACCTACATTTCTAAGGTTGTTACATTACAAGTAGGTGTTGTAGCTATGACAAGAAATGTTTTGAGTCTAGAGATGTACTCATGAATCTCCTCTAGGAGATATTCTTGTCTTGTTTCCTTTCATTTGTTTTCTTGTTCTAGGTAGGTTAACATCAAAGGAATATGCTTATCCTTCATAATTCAGAGGGGGTCACTTGACTCAGAAGGAGTCAAACTAATTGAGAAAGAGAGACAATACCTTCTTGCTATTCAACAGTCCCGAGGGAGATAGCCATTGATACCGTTGATCTAGTTGTTCCAGTTGATATTCCCAGGGACATTGCATTAGGCCATAAAAGTCCTATCTGAGCTTGACAAACTCTGCAAGAGGCAGAAAGACATGCAACTGATGGAAGTGTCGAGAAATACAAAACAACGCTTGTAGTAAGAGGATTCTCACAAGCAGAGAGAGTGAACTATGATGAGACATATTAATCCAATAGCTCTATGCACTTCCATCTGTACTACCATCCATGAGTTGGAAACTACATCAAATAGATGGATTCTTGATGAGTTTGGGTTTCAAAAATAGTGTTGTTGATCCAAACCTATACTATTACATTGTTGGTGACGAGAGCCTGATTTTGATGACTTATTCAAGAAGTCGTGTTGTTGGATACAAGCAACCCTTGACTTTTGATTTCGAGATGAAGGATCTGGGTATGATGCACTACTTCTTGGGAAAAGAAGTATGACAAAGGACCAATGAGACTTTTCCTAAGTCAAGGAAAATATACAGTGGGGATATTAAAGAAGTTCCGTATGACATAATGCAAATCCATGTCTACATCAATGGTGATGGATTTGAAGAAAAATAAATGATGATGATTCAGACGAGATTGATCCACATGTGTACCGACAACTGATTGGATCATTGATTTATCTGGTTAACACCAAACGTGATATATGCTATGCAACGAATGTGCATAGTCAATCCATGAGTAAGTCGAGACAGACTCACAAGATAAAAATAGAACATGTATTGAGATATATACGAGGCACAATTGGATATGTTCTAAGATATGCCTCCAGTGTGGACTTGAGTTTGCAGGGATATGCCGATACATATTGGGCAGAGAGTACAGTGGACCAAAAGGGCACATCCAATTGTCGTTTTTCCTTGGGGTTTACCATGGTTTCTTGATGCAGCAGGAAACAAAGCTTGTGGCCTTGAGTACCGCAAAAGCAGAGCATATAGCATTGATGCACAATAGTCCACAAAGTAGTGTGGCTTCACAAGCCTCTCATAGATTTATTTGATCATGAGATGGATTCTATTATTATAACCAAAGTTTTGTGAAGCTCTTTGTTCAAAACACGTTGAGATAAAATATCATTATATCAAAGACATGGTGCAGAGGGAAGAAGTACACGTGTAGTACCTTCCTACACATGAGCATATTGTGGATATCTGCACCGAACTGCTTGCCAATACGAAGTTCGAGTACTTCTGTGTGAAAATGACTTGGTGGAGAATACCTCTCTAGCTGAGAGGGAGTGTTGATGACTACAACCAAGATGACATTTGAGTATTTCCGTGCAAGACTTGTCTTGATGGAGAATGCCTCCCTAGATGAGAGGGAGTGTTGATGATTACAACTGTGTGAAACATCCTCCAGGACAAAGACTGAGTAAGTCATCCAGAGAGAAATCCCATGAGTTAGGTGTGCCCATGAGCTGGGTGTGTGGTTCCTCTTTGAGATAGAGAAGGAACGTTGTGTTCCCCTGTGTGGGGTGAGGAATCCCATGAGTTGGGTGTGTGGTTCCTCTCTGAGATGGATATGGAATGTTGTTTACCCCTGTGAGGGGTGAAGGAGCCCATGTGATGGGTTTACTGTTCTCCTCTGTGCAGAGATTTGAGATGATACTCCATATGATTCTCCTATGTAACGCAGTGAGAAAGAAGATCTATTGAGTTGGATGTGCCTGTGGCTGAGCACATGTGAATGTGTGGAAAATCCCATGAGTTGGGTGCATCATTCTGAGACAGAGATGGAACGATGTATTAGCCTCTTTTGTGTAGAGAGTTGAGATGATGTGATACTCCAGATGATTCTCTTGTGTAACACACTGAGAAACAAGATCTATTGAGTTGGACGTGCCTATGGCTGAGCATAGGTGAACATGATCCTAGTGGCTGAGAACAGGTGAACAAGATCCTAGTGGTTGAGCATTAGTGAGTGTGGTTCTCCTGTGAGACGTAGTGAGATAGAGATGTGGACATCCCTGTGGCTGAGCATAAATGGATGTGCCCCTAGTGGCTTAGCACTAGTGGGTGTATGAAATCCCTTGCTATATTTTTCAAGAGTCAGACTTACCTGTAACCCTATTTGTGATGTAAAGGGTACAGGTCGGCCCCACCATAATGTAAAAGATAATTAATATGGTAATTATTAATTATATTTTGAGTTATTGAGGTCGTCCCTATTGTTCCAATAGACACATCATTTGATGTGATAAGTCGTATATAAATAAAGGTGAATCCCCATTGAGAAAACACACTTATCATTGTGTCATCTCATGATTTCAGAACTTGTGATCTGAAATTATGAGAATTACAAGACCCTCTTGTGTGCTAGGTTTGGTGATGGCATGGGAGGTCTCTCTCTTGAAGAATATAAAAAAGGATTGGCTGGGTTTTCTTCCCTCATTGAGAAGGTTTTCCCATGATACTTCTTGTGTTCTTGTGCATGGTTATGATTCTTGCGATCTTGGTTTTCTGTAGTAGTTATGGTTCAAGTAAAACTAAACTAAAAATTTAAATTAAATCCATGAGCCATAGCTCATTGAAAATTGAACAATTTCTAGGGATGAAGTGCACACCTCTCTTGGGTGCAAGTTTCAAGGTAGTAGAGCACCCTTTTGTGTGCATTAGGGTTTCATGGTTGGAGGATCTTCTCTTGAGAATATAACAAAGGATTGTTGGGTTTTTCTCCCTTGTTGAGAAGGGTTTTCCCAGGATATTTCTTGTGCATGGTTATTCTTCTTGTGATCTTGGTTATTGCAACACTTGTACATTGTGCAACTGCATTTGTTTATGGTTCAATTAAATGCTAAAATGAAATAAACTCATACTAGAGCTTAGCATAGTGAAAATTCAACACATAAGACAATAAACCTTCATAAAGTAAGCTAGTTGATTATGAATTTGAAACAAGGAAAGAGTTTAAAACAACAATTAATATTTTATAACAGCCACAAGATTTATGCCTTGAAATGGCTTGAAAAAGACGAAAAAAAGTGACTTTGACTAGGCAAATTGATAATAAATTGTCACAAACAAAGTTGACAATGTTTAGCTAGCTTTTAATGTCACTTTTGCAGATATTTTTCTGCAGTTAGATGACTGTAGCTATCTTTTTCAACAACAACAAATTTAAATGGTCAAAAGTGCAAGAAAACCACACACAAAACTAGCATTTACCTAGTAGATTCACTAGCAATTATCACAATTGAATTTTGAATGGTTCTAGTGCAAGTTATATAGGTAAATGTGTCAAATTAATGTATGTTAATATGGTTGTAGCAATGTTTTGCTACAACAACAAGTTGGCTTAGGAGTTAGTTTAATTTAGGGTTAGAAAATGTTAGTAAAGGGTTCAAGGATAAGAGTATAAGTGTTTTTTTGTTCAATCATCACTTGTAGAAGGTAGTCTAGTGCCTTTCTAGGGTAAATGGAGTCACTAATTGCAGAAAAAAATCTTAAAGGAAATATAGCAATGATAATGATATGTTAAAGGGGCGGAGAGGATAAGAGAGGTGTTGGTATCCCAAGGCCTCAAAAATCCACTTCCAAGAGAAAATTTGCTAGAAAGTAACAAGGGTTAGGCCTTGACGATTTTCTCTTTCCTTGAACAAAATGTAATAAAATATGCAACTGAGCAATGGAAGTAGGGTTACTAGAGTGCTACTATGGTAGGGCTCTAGTATCTACTTCAAATTATGTGTCTTTCAATAAATTTTAGCACATGGAAGATTATAGGGAAAAAAATAACATATGTCTTTCCCCTAGGGTTTCAAGCAAGAAATTTCATAATCTTAGACATGAAACAAGTAAAAATAACCATAAGCATTCATTCAAAATAAATACATGCAAATTTCCCACTTACTTCACCAAGAATAATCAAGCAAATCAACCTAGTTGAAGATCGTCCACATGAAAATTGCCAAAATACACCAAAAATTGCCTCCTTCAAGAAGTGCACACTACTAATTTCAACCAAGAACACTTAAGGAAGACCGAATTTCATACCTACACTTGAGTGATGAATGAATGATCCAAAAAAATACAAGAGTTTTATCTCTTATTTATACAATGACAATGACCTTTAATTGTCTTTTAGGTCATAAAGGCCGACATGGCCAGTTTACATAAAAAATCTTGTTTTACATAAAATTAACAATTAAAACCCTAATTCCACTTTAGGGATGGCGTCATKCCCCTCTAGGGTGATGTTAGGTCCTCATCATGGAACTCTAGGCCTCGAATGTGAAACGTTAGGCCTCAAAAGCTGGCACACGTGCCAACTAGCACCTAATCGTCCTTATGCCAAACCCTAACTGAATGACGTCAAAGGTCAATATGATGATGTCAGGGGCCTTCAAGGGCCAATGTCATGGTGCAAGGGAAAGATCCCCCTGGGTCTAGGCCTGATAGAGTGCCTCGGGGGRAATTTCCTTCTTCCTTCATGGTGCCATCCTTTGGCGTCTCTCTATACCTCGTTGGGGYCACAACATCCATCTAGTGGTATTTTAGCCCCATGGAGGTCYRAACTAATCATCTCCCCATATGTACCTGTCAACCGGGCATGGTCCTGCAACAACAACAAGTACTCCCTCCATGGCTCATAACTCACAGGGATCATAGTAATGTCAATCACATCCAATAATCAAATTACCCAAACATGTGCATCAAAACCCCCTTTACCTAGACAAATGCTCAAAGACGTTATGCAGTTTAACAAGCCAGGTTTGGAGAGGGTCTCAAAATATCCTATTGGGTTAATCCTCCTCAATTTTGGGGTGTTTCCCAGGTGAATACCAATCTAGTTCATGTAAGTGTATGAAATGGTGTAGGGGAATGTTTGGGCAAGGGGTGCAGTGATAACAGGGAAATGTAGGCCTTGCCTGTGGGTGCCTCTATAGAGGGCGAGATACAACTTGCCATGGATGCCATTGTTTCCTAGCCTGTTCAATGCCTTTTAGTCTTTATCTTATTGATATTTCTTTTCAAGAGAATAGCTGGGGGACACTGTCCTGGCTTGGTGACCAGTGGTGACAACATTACCCACAAACACTTCATGGAAATGAGAAGGCTGGCTCGAGATGATACCCCTTTTCTCTTGGCTATTCCACCAAGAGTCACTACGTTGGTTTGGTGACCAGATAGATGATAGTGTCACATCGCTACATGCCCATGGACCTAATAGGTTGGCTCATGATGAGACCTCCTCTCCACCAACTAGACTTTGAGTTTTATTTTATTTTACGGGTCCCCTTTTCTTATTGAGAAGCCTTTTATTTCTTTTTCGATAATCCCTAGGCATCTCAAGGTTTCATTTTGGATTTTAACTTTTTCCAACTACTTTTACCCTCTGGGCCTTTATCCCCTTCTTCCCATAAGGCAATGTACAACCCTTACTAGTGTGGCAAACCCAATGCCCGAACCAAGCTAGTGGAATATGAGAGGGACAATGATGAAAAGTGGTAAGTATGGAAGGAATGGTTGACGACCTTTCATAGACCCACCTAGCGGCAACTCATCCCTAAGGGAACAAACTTACTAGGGCACTCAGTCACTCCCCCAGGTATGAACAAGTTAAAGAGCATAATTTCCAAGCAAACGCTATGAAATAAAGGTGAGTTCAATGCACATATTCAAATGCTTAAAAAATTAGAGTGACACATACCATGATACCCAGACTCATTATCTCATGGAGCGAAACCCATTGCTACTTCAGGATCAGATTGGTGAGATGGATGTTGCTGGTGGTGGTAGATAGGATGCACTAGAGAAAAGATCGGCCATTTGGGGCCAAGCTCAAGTCGTATGTCTCTCGGTACTCCATGTCTAGGACCCGTGGGATGTTGAGGAAAAGATATGAATTGATCTTACTCAAGAATTTTTAGACTTTACTTGGCTAAAGAAAAGTAGACGGGAATATCACCCTATGTTTATAGCCAACAAAAATAACATCCTAACTCACAAGTATTAATTATGAGTGCTTAGGATAGTCTTTTATCAACAAAAATCTTGCTGGAAATTCACTTTTTATGTAATTTTCTGAATATAACAGTTGCTGAAATAAATGTAAGAATAAAAGTAAAGACACCAAGATGATAATCAAGACAGTTGGGACATAAAGAAATCCTTTATTTCATTCCAATTCACCAAAGAGTCATTTTCTTTACAAAATCTCATACATAAATCTTGGACCAAAGTCAAACTTATACATCCCCGATGGAACATACAAAAGGACCTCTGACAGAAAACCAAAAATGAACTCTAAAGGATGGATCAGCTTGCCGCAGATTGCTTCCCACTCGACTATGCACAATAGTCTTTATCAGCCATGAAAATTAATTCATAAACAGACAAGTCTACACACACTATCAAAGATAGATCAACACCTCTAAAAAGCAAGTGTCTGAATGATTTGATTCAGCCCTGAATATTGCTGTCTACAATAAGACCCCGCTGTCACAAAAGAAAATTAGGCTATGATGAATATATGAATGAATGAAAACTGAACTATCTCAACATAAACTAAAAGAGAAAACCTTACCATGCTTATGCTTCTATCCCCTTTTCTTCCTCCCCTTCCTTTTGCTTTTAACAAGCTAGAATTGATTGAGGTAGTTACACCAACTCATTAGTTAAGTTAATTAAAAAACTCAACTAAGTTTAGTTAGGGGGGAAAAGTAATAATTATAATAAGGGTCATAGATAAATAATAACTAGTAGGTGGGACCCCTTCTGACTCCCTTTAGTTCATAACAATCATAACAATCAAAACATAACCATTAGTTAAGCAAAACACATATCCTTGTGTCTCCCATCCACATATTTACTCTTGGCAATTTTTATCTCATGAAAATTAAAATCATTTCAAAAATAATACTCACATATCCAAAATAAAACATGTTGTCCAAACATCCATGAACTCAACTGCCATAGAACAATAATCACATAAAACTTAAAAGCCATATTTCTCGGTCTATGATGCAACCCTTCCTTGGTTGCTACTGTCACCTCTTGATTTTCTTGAATTTTCCTTTGGCTATGTAAAGCCTTTAGGCTTAATCTCGCTAATCACGTGGGAACAATCGTCCCTCAATTGCATCCGGGAAGACACATATTTGTTGAAGT
This sequence comes from Picea engelmannii, assembly GCA_009831015.1. NCBI lineage: Eukaryota > Viridiplantae > Streptophyta > Pinopsida > Pinales > Pinaceae > Picea > Picea engelmannii. The sequence continues at coordinate 239,252 of ML784699.1, read as the reverse complement.
CATTGGAGGGTGAGGAAGGGGCATCAATGGATTTTCCTTTATCAAGTGCATGATGGGATTCGGTTTTTAATATTTTGCTAACATGGGAGGATTGTATTGGCAAGTGGTCAGGGGCAACATGGACAATGGGATTCAAAGGCGGAGGAGTAGGCAAGGACAAGTTGGGCCATCCATGATGTTGGGAGACTGTCGGGTGGACAATCTCCTGCCATCCATCATTTTCTGGGACCTCTGGTTGTAAGGAGACATTAGGAGGTACAGGGATACCGAGAGCTTGCAGGGCTTGGAAAGGAGGCCTATCAGGCCTAGGTTGGACTATTCCCTGCCCAATCTAGTTAAAAAATCCGGCATGAAAAAACTGGCCAATCTCTTCTGAATCAACATGAAAATGTATGGAGAACCTAGGCCTTCTTGGGCCTTAGTTCCAGTTACTTCCACCTCTATTTCCCCGGCCATGGCTTCCTCGACTGAAAAAAACTCATCCTACGTGTGTTATCGATTAGAAAATAGTATTTTAAATAACCATACATGACAACTCTTAAAAATATGAAATAGACTTGGCTTAGAATGTATCAGGCTCATGCAATCCAATCCAAATAAATTGTTTAATGTTAATCAATGAGAAGGGGGTTGAAAAAGGGTCCTGGGACATGTGAGAGGTTTGTATTGAGCGAAAATATGACATAATGAAGGGGGAGAAGACATGGTCATTTCACAAAGATGACAACAATCAACTGTAAAGAAAACTAATAAAACCTCATTGCAATCCATACAAGACACTGCCACTTTCATCCAATTTAACACATAAATTTCCTTGAATGTAATTAATCTTAGAATAAGGGGTCCAAAAATGAAATGGGAAGGTGATAGGATTTGTAATTGAAGGAAAATGAGATAATGGAAGGGGAAGATAACGATTACTGTTCCTAAAATTGATCAAGTGATCCATAAAACATTCTGCAGTAAGACTAGATACACCAACCAACAATCACAATGATTGAATAACAATTCCTGTGTATTTACTAATTCACTGTCCAAAATATCCAACAGAATACCATTACAAAACAATAAGTATTCCACATAATTTGTAAGAGGCTATGTTCCTTTCTCTTCACACACTTTGCACCTTATAACAATTTACAAACAATACCCTTCCAAATTGTAACTATCAAGATCAACCACTGCCCATGCATTTCTTCAAACCACAACTGTACTCAAAGCCATGTTTCCAAAGTAACAATGAAGTCACTATTGTTGCAGTAGAGCCCATCAAAGTGAAATGATATTCGTTAAGATATATATGCAGTAACCAAAATAATCAAACCAAAATGCCATGCCTGAAATGATAATTTACAGTCAACAGTCACCATTCCAACAAAATCAACACCCAAATAATTAAAACATGCAAGTCTAACTCCAACACTATGAAAGCTCAATTCCATGTGATTTTGAAAGTTGGACCATCCATTTAACATGACTGGGTATCAACAACATTCTTAACAAATGATCGATTGCAACAAAACATGCTCAACACTCCGTGGTATCCCTAAGTGTGAGAAACCAAGCTATCTAGATTATATAAAGTGCACAGTCATCAAACACTATGATGCAATACCTCCATTTAACAAATCAAGCACACAATATGACTCCGATTTAGTCCAACTTTAACCGACTATGTTGTGCAGAATCAAACTTTATACAATAGAACAATCCCAAAGATACAGTGGATAAAACCCTACAGTCATCTGATTTAATAACCATTTGCTCCCCAAAGAAACTATAGTTACCATAACCATTAACCATTTTGCAACCATACAATGTGACATGAGCAAGGTCAAACATTTTTACTACTGATAGCAAAGCATCCAAATAACCATTAGCGCAAAAAAAAACCAGTGATCATGTATCTTCCAAACAATTTTCCACTGTTGTAGAAAATCAATCAATCCGAACCAGCTGTGGCAACTATGCGTGCCCACACATCCAATTGAATCAGGGCATGCCCCTTTTCTAGTAAAATACTGAGGTGTTAACATAAGGAGGGCGACTGTGTAACTTGAGTTGTGCCAACAACAAACATGGTTTACCACTGTTATACAGAGGCAATAAATGAATGCCAAAACCACACGATTATCATGTAGCCAACTGGATGGCTCTGCACTCAAGGTGGTCGACAATATACAACTATTCAATAATAGAGAGGTAAACCCAGCAGGCCAGGCTGGTGTTCCATGTCAACCCTCGGACCTGTGGAGTTAAAGGTATACATTGTGATTAACACAGGAAAGCTAGAGCCATCTTCCTTCAATGGTGAAAAACCCTAATACCAAAAGTGCATACATGGAGGGAACCACAAATTATTCATGGATAGATAACCAGTCCCGAGGCGGGAGGTTTAACATAGTATTGAGGTGGAGACATGGTCAAATTAAGAATAGAACACTCATTTCGTAACCTTCAACGGTGGAACGACCAATGCCAAGGTGAAACACAACATAATGATGCAGAAGACCTTCGACCATTAAACCTAGGAACCCAAAGACTGGGTATAGTAATAGTGCACGGAGATAGTTTTCACCCAAGACACAAAAAAAACCTCCCACTGAACTAGTAGAAGTAACATACAACTATCACCAGGAGGACTGATAACCTCTACAAAATAAAAAAATTTACACGGAGAACCATCCATTTTTCATTCAAGAACCAAAATTTGACACAGTTGAAACTCTTAGGAAAAACAAAAATCCATACACATGAGCCAATAATCATTTCATAACCAGAGAAAAGTTAATAATGGCCAAAAATACATATCTGTTAGTCGAATTCCTTAAAACGAGAGACGACCGAGCGGTTCCTCCTTGCTAGAATTTCAGAGCATAAACACAACAACAAGAATGAACAATAGCCCGATTTGGGTGGCGACCATCAAAGGAGAAAAGATGGCGTGCAGTAAATGCACGTTGCCTCCACCCATATTACATTAACTCATCAGTACATGCCAATGAGCCCTTCATTAAAACCATTAATTTAAAATCCGCGTCGGAAACCACATCAATTTCTTGCTAATTGCGCCATCCACATCATATATCCAATTTCTAATTGGCCCATATTGTATGTCAACTATACGATCCAAGAAATCATGTATAGAGTTATCAAAAACAACGCGATCAAACTATACCATGGCCTAATCACTATGTGCAAAGACTATATAACTCAATTAAGAACGCTTGGCCATTAACTTCCATTCCCTTGTTAAAAGCACCTCCCATATTCATATTTCCAATATAACTCAATTAAATTGTATACTATCATATTGCTATATAGCATTTAACCATAATCATTAAATCCTTTATGCATGTAGTATAGTAAAACTGCAAAATTGGGTCCTTTACTTTTGCATTTGTTGTAGTATTGTGTCTTTCTCAAAACTGCCCTTCATGTACTTTTACTAACATGTTTATTGTGCAGGCGTGATCAGAATTGATAACAATCATATATAGGCTGTAAAACATAAAGAATTAATATTTCCAAGGTTCAACTCATACCAACAACAACAATATCTCGTCAACCATGTAAATCGTGTCGCACATCATCAAAATGAGCAGATCTGATCTTCAAATGCTCAAGGGGGTCCCACCTACTATCATTATTATTATTATTATTATTTTTTAATAATAATAGGCTTTAGCAATGCTTTGCGGGCAAAACTTCATTGGCGTTTTCAATCGTCAACAAACTGGCGACTCCACAGGGAAATCTAGTTTTAACAAATTTAGAACTCAGGACTCAGGTTTCACAGACCAGGTACAATAATTTAGAAGATGTAACCTGAATAATTATGCAACAGGGGGAAGTGAGTGGATTTAATGGAAGACTGACTGGGAATTCGGGAATAGCTTATGGAAAATGTTAAGTATGAGTGGTTTTAACCACCGTATGCATAATTAATCAACCAGGATTTGCCCTTAACTTTCAAAGAGAAGGACTTACAGGTTCGCTCTTAAGTTCTCAAATGTATGAAGAAATGGTAAGAAGAAGTGGGGGGGAGCCATTTCTTTATAAGACAACAACGAAAAATGTAACAATTTCAAGGGCCCTTTAGAGGAGACATCATAACAGTTGTGTAAGCTTGATTGTTATTGACTAACAATGCTTGTAGGAGTGTCACTATGGCATGATTGATCCAACATTCTATCCTGACCAAAAACTAAGACAACGAGGACAAAAATCACAACAAAAAATAAAAATGCAGAAATTAAAACAACATCAATAAAAGACAGAATCAAAAAGCAACAAGGAAAACCTTAAATTAGAGAGCAAAAAATCAAAGAACTATAAAGCAGAAAAAGAAGCACAAAAATGAAAGCATAGATAGGCTACTAATATACATAAATCCAATCAACATTAGAACCCTTTCACGCTGGTCCTTCACAATACTTCAAGCGAGGACTATTAGTGTTGTAGGAAAACCATTGTCTTTGTAATTATTTTAATATTTCTAAGTTAGTGACCAAGACAAAGGTAATCTGGAAATGACCGAACACTTGAAATTCTGGTGTAATTATCACCCGCTTGACGCATACGATTAAATCATCAAGATAAGCATGGAGACTGACCAATTCATTAAAAACCATGTGTATAGGCCTTTTAAAGGCGATACTTGAATCAAATAACCCAGAAGGCAGACAACCATACGACATAGTATCACAATTTGTAATAAGAGTGGTTTTGTGACAATTTTCCCTTCCTACTTTGCTTTTACTGCAACCAAACAAAATTTCAAGTAAGGGACTCAATTTTAACTCTACAAACTGTCGCATAATCATTCTAGCATCGAGGGGAGGGAAAGGGTTCCTCATAATCGCTTGCATGAAAGTTTGGAGACTAAGGCAGGTTTTAACACTATCACTGGTCTTCGAAGCTAGTTCCCAATTGGAGACCCATTCAGGGTGGACAAAAAATTACATTTCAGCCTTTGATAAATCTTTCCACTTCCTTTGAAGGGTTGCCTTTAGTGCAGAGTTAACAAGTCCTTGTTTTTGCCTAGTTGGTTTCATAGTATGTTGAACAAGACCTGGATCAAAACCACAAAGATCCATATTAAACCAAGCAAAAACATTTTGAAATCCACCAAGTAACTCAACAGACCTCATTTATTCTTTATCAAAACCCTGGACATTTCTTTTAATAGTAGTTGAGGATCCATGTGTCCTAATGTTCATGAAGATGGTTTCAACCACCTTCTTTTGTAACTCCTCTTCTTTATGTTTTTCTTTGTTTCCTACAACACTCATCGAAAACAAACTCTCAAGAGGAGTTAGGGCCTCAGGGATCTCATTGTTTTCTATAGATATAGTCTCCCCGGGCTGAAGAGGTTCATTTTGACTGACAACACAATTGCTCTCATCGTTAGGGATGGCCTTCCAGAATTCTTCACTTCCAGAAATGTATGGACAATGTAGAGATTGGAAAACACACTCAGGCCAGCGAGGCAAGATTTGTTGAGTAGGCGAGGTTGTGAAGACAACTAACCGATCAACTATTGAATTCAACTCCCTCTTAACATGAGTGATGTTGAAAGATAGAAGGTTTGAGACAAGTGCCCAAACAGTTTGGGAATATTGTTCCAACAACTTATTGCTAGTAGAGAAAGCCTTACGTATCAGGTTCACAACAAGTTCAGAGTTTCCGAAAACTGAAAGGTGACCACAACTGAGATTAAGGGCGTTCTCAATGCCTAACAACAAGGCTTCAAATTCAGCAACATTGTTTAAACAAGTGAACTCCAACCTATATGACATATTATGATTTTTTCCTGCAGGGGAAACCAAGATAATACCAACCCCATTACCTTCATTAGAGCATGAACCATCAAAGTGAATATGCCATAAATAATAATCCAAATCAACTCTTTCCAAAAGGATATTATCTTCTTCAACAAAGATGGAATACACTCCTAGGTATTCTTCGATATAAGTCACGCTAGATTGTGGGACACTCACTATGTAGGGTGAAATTCTTCCCTCTAATGTTCTTTCCATTCTGAGGAATGGATAAATGTGTCCTATTGAGTGAGAGGTACCCACCTGTGAGGGATTTCCAATCTCTCCCCAAGATAATTGAATAATTTCTCACAGGAATATCAATCACCTGAATGTTGAGGGTTTTTCTTATCTCAGGATGAGTGCATAAAACCAATGTTACATTCTTAATCTCGCCTATGGTTGTTTGTTGTAGACTATTATAGGGGAGCATGATTCTGACATTTTCGTTTTTACAAGACAAGCCTAGCTCTTCCATAATAATCTTTGACATGACACTTGGGCTTGAACCACCATCAATGAGGCAACAATGGGCGATATTATCCATGATATTTACAGAAATATAAAAAGGGGTTTTTTTTGCAGGGTATTTGAAGTTATGTACACCTATTTTATTTATAGAAGAATCCTCTTCATCTACCTCTTTGTAAAGATTGGCTACAATGGAATCTTTTCCTTCCATGAATTGTTTCAGATGGATCTGCTATTCAGAGATGAAAACCGTGTCTAGGAGGGTTTCATCTGCTTTTATGGTAGCCAATTGATTCAGGATATTGTATTTGGAAGAGGGGGGAGAGGGAGCGATTCCTTGATCCTCAGGGATTTTAGGGACCCGAGGTGCAACGATGGTTGAGGACGAGCTCGGGATAGAAGAACTATGGGGAGGATCAAATTTTCCTTTGGGAGCATAGGCTTTGTTTCTAGTATTGATAACCATGACATCCTCTAGCTCCGCAAAGTCTAGGACAACGATCATAGCTTCTGGTCTCTTACCAAAGATCTTATCTCTGCACTCTTCTTTACCTCACATGTATTTTCTTCATGGTGTTCCTCGCAAAAGTTACACCAACTTTGGGGTAAGATAGACTTGGGATGAAAATTGTTCTCGATCGGGTTCCTAAAGGGGGATGCAGAAGAGGATGAAGCTCTAGGGGTGAGAGGGGAGATAGTACCCTTCCGCTCAAATGCTATCATTCGATTGTTCATATGTTGTACTAGCTGCAAGAGAGCGAACATGTCTGTCTGTCTAACTGATTCTCCCCGGGGAAGACCAGTTCTTTCGAGATGTTCTTCATACTCTGAATAAGTATGTAAAGCAAAAGCAAGGTTATCAATGGATTTTTCCTCAAGCCTATGGCGGTAGGGAGAAGGCAATGCATTGTAGTAATGCATGAATGCAACTTGGTTCTGGGGGCGGATTAGCTCGAGGATTTGATTGTACAATTTGGTGAAACACAAGTTGAAAGACTTGATAGTCTCACCCTCCTTGTAGGTAACATTATTGTATTCCATTAACTTCTTGGTTGGGCTTTTAGATTTCCCATAAGTGGAACTGAATCGGTAGATCAGTTTCTCCCAAGTACATAGAATCTTAGGAGGGAGGTCAAAGAAGTCGGCCACAACCTTTCCTTCCAAGGAATTGACAAACAAGCGCATTCACGTGTCATTGTCGTTATCCCCTATGTTATGACAAGCATTAGAAAATGCCACTATGTGTTCATTGGTACTGACAATGTTATTCTTTGAAAACTTAGGCAAATGCTCTTTAAACTTCGGAAACAGGGAGTAGCAAGTGCTAAGTTAAGAGGAGAGGACACATGCCATGGTGTGGTTGTGGCATCTTCTTCGAACTGAAAAATCCCATACTTTTTAATGACTTTGGTGGGGTTTGTCGTAGACTGGACCGGGATATGGTGGTTGTACAAGCTACCAATCATCAAAGACGATGAATATTGGGAAGAGGAAGCACTTCTAGTGCCACCAGAACCACCACTAGATGCCATCTTGTGGATGATAGAGGAGGGAAAGAAGGACGGGATGGATGAATAAGATAAAGTCCTCCTTAGAGCACTTTGTTGGATAGATAACACTATGTTTCTTCTTCCTATTTCAACAATAGGACCGATTTTAGGTGACAAGCCTCTTCTTCTTCTAGAAGCACGAGAATCTAGGGACATGAAAGGAAGGGAAAAACTAAAGAAACAAAAGGTTACTGCTGATTTCTAGGCTGCCTACGTCTAGCTTCCAACTGTTCTTGAACACTAACATCTCATTCAATTGTTGCCCAAGAACGGTTAAGTTGAGCACGGGTTCTAGCAGTGTCTAAAATAGTATGAAACAGGTTCAAAGCAATGTTGGTCTAGTCTTGGAGACCGAGCTCAAGATTGGGCTGCCTTGCAACAAGAATAGTCATGAATAGAAAAACAGTCAAAGAATCAATAACAGAAAAAGAAAGATGTATCGATGAAAATCGAGTATAAAAATTTATCGGAGAGATATAGAAGATTTGCCCAGTACGGTCGCCAAATAAATGTTGAGGAAAAGATATGAATTGATCATACTCAAGCATTTTCAGACTTTACTTGGCTAAAGAAAAGTAGACGAGAATATCACCCTATGTTTATAGCCAACAAAAATAACATCCTAACTCACAAGTATTAATTATGAGTGCTTAGGCTAGTCTTTTATCAACAAAAAGCTTGCTAGAAATTTACTTTTTATGTAATTTTATGAATATAACATTTTCTTAAATAAATGTAAGAACATAAGTAAAGACACCAAGATGATAATCAATATAGTTGGGACATAAAGCAATCCTTTATTTCATTCCAATTCACCAAAGAGTCATTTTCTTTACAAAATCTCATACAAAAATCTTGGACCAAAGTCAAACTTAGACATCCTCGATGGAACATACAAAAGGACCTCTGACAGAAAACCAAAACTGAACTCTAAAATCTGGATCATCTTGCCACATATTGCTTCCCACTCGACTCTGCACAATAACCTTTATCAGTCATGAAAATTAATTCATAAATAGACAAGTGTACACAAACTATCAAAGATAGATCAACACCTCTGAAAAACAAGTATCTGAATGATTTGATTCAGCCCTGAATATTGTTGTCTACAATAAGACCCCACTGTCACAAAAGAGAATTAGGCTATGATGAATATATGAATGAATCAAAACTGAACTATCTCAACATAAACTCAAAGAGCAAACCTTAGCATGCTTCTTCTTCTATCCCCTTTTCTTCCTCCCCTTCCTTTTTCTTTTAACAAGTTAGAATTGGTTGAGGTAGTTACACCAACTCATTAGTTAAGTTAATTAAAAAACTCAACTAACTTTAGTTAGGGGGAAAAGTAATAATTATAATAAGGATCATAGATAAATAATAACTAGTAGGTGGGACCCCTTGTGACTCTCTTTAGTTCATAACAATCATAACAATCAAAACATAACCATTAGTTAAGAAAAACACATATCCTTGTGTTTCCCATCCACATATTTACTCTTGGCAATTTTTAGCTCATGAAAATTAAAATCATTTCAAAAGTAATACTCATATATCCAAAATAAAACATGTTGTCCAAAGATCCATGAAGTCAACTTTCATAAAACAATAATGACATAAAACTTAAAAGCCATATTTCTCGGTCTGTGATGCAACCTTTCCCTGGTTGCTGCTATCACCTCTTGATTTTCCTGAATTTTCCTTTGGCTGTGCAGAGCCTTTAGGATTAATCTCGCTAATCATGTGGGAACAATCATCCCTCAACTACATCCAGTAAGACAGATTTGTTGGAGCCACTGGAGGGTGAGGAAGGGGAAACAACGACTTTTCCTTTATCAAGTGCATGGTGGGATTCAATTTTTAATATTTTTCTAGCATGGGAGGATTTTACTAGTGAGTGGTCAGGGGAAGCATGAATAATGGGGTTCAAAGGCGGAGGAGCAGGAAAGGACAAGTTGGTCCAGCCACGATGTTGGGAGACTGTTGGGTGGACAATCTCCTGCCATCCATCATTTTCTAGGACCTCTGGTTATAAGGAGACATGAGGAGGTACAGGGATACCAGGGGCTTGCAGGGATTGGAAAGGAGACCTTTCAGGCCTAGGTTGGACTATTTCCTTCCCAATCAGTTAAAAAATCCAACATGAAACAATTGGCCAAGCTCTTCTGAATCAACATCAATATGTATGGAGAACCTAGGCCTTCTTGGAGAAGGCCTAGGTTCTAGTTACCTCTACCTCTGTTTCCCCGGCCTTGGCTTCCTCGACTGAAAAAACTCATCCTACATGTGTTATCGATTAGAAAATAGTCTTTTAAATAACCATACATGACAACTCTTAAAAATATGAAATAGACTTGGCTCAAAATGTATCAGGCTCATGCAATCCAATCCATATAAATTGTTTACTGTTAATCAATGAGAAGGGGGGTGAAAAAGGGTCCTAGGACATGTGAGAGGTTTGTATTGAGTGAAAATATGACATAATGAAGGGGGAGAATACATGGGCACTACTCAAAGACAACAATAATCAACTGTAAAGCAAACTAATAAAACCTCACTGCAATCCACACAAGACACTGCCACTTTCATCCAATTTGACACATAAATTTCCTTGACTGTAATTAATCTCAGAAGAGGGGGTGAAAAAATGAAATGGGAAGGTGATAGGATTTGTAATTGATGGAAAATGAGATAATGGAAGGGGAAGATAACGATTATTGTTCCTGAAATTAATCAAGTGATCCATAAAACATTCTGCAGTAAGACTAGATACACCAGCCAACAATCACAATGACTGAATAACAATTCCTGTGTATTTACTAATTCTCTGTCCAAAATATACAACACAGTGCCATTACAAAATAGTAAGTATTCCACATAATTTGTAAGAGGCTTTGTTCCTTTCCCTTCACACACTCTGCACCTTATAACAATTTACAAACAATACCCTTCCAAACTGTAATTATCAAGATCAACCACTGCCCATGCATTTCTTCAACCACAACTATACTCAAAGCCATGTTTCCAAAGTAACAATGAAGTCACTATTGCTACAATAGAGCCCATCAAAGTGAAATGATATTCATTAACATATATATGCAGTTACCAAAATAATCAAACCAAAATGCCATGCCTGAAACGATAATTTACAGTCAACAATCACCATTCCAACACAAGCAATGCCCGATTAATTAAAACATGCAAGTGTAACTCCAACACTGTGCAAGCTCAATTCCATGTGATTTTGAAAGATAGACCATCCATTTAACATGACTGGGTATCGACAACATTCTTAACAAATGATCGATTGCAACTAAACATGCTCAACACTTTGTGGTATCCCTGAGTGTGAGAAACCAAGCTATCCACATTATACAAAGTGCACAGTCATCAAACGCTACGATGAAATACCTCCATTTAACAAATCAAGCACACAGTATGACTCCGATTTAGTCCAACTGTAACCGACTATGTTGTGTAGACTCAAACTTTATACAATCGAACAATCCCAAAGATACAGTGGATAAAACCCTACATTCGTCTGATTTAATAACCATTTTCTCCCCAAAGAAACTACAGTTACCATGACCATTAACCATTTTGCAACCATACAACGTGACATGAGCAAGGTCAAACATTTTTACTATTGATAGCTAAGCATCCAAATAACCATTAGCACAACAAAAACCAATGATCATGTATCTTCCAAAAAATCTTCCATTGTTGTAGAAATTCAATCAATCCAAACAAGTTGTGGCAGTTATGCATACCGACGCATCCAATTGAATCAGGGTAGGCCCCTTTTCTAGTAAAATACTCAAGTGTTAACATAAGGAGGGAGACTGTGTAACTTGAGTTGTGCCAACAACAAACATGGTTTACCACCGTTATACAGAGGTAGTAACTTAATGCCAAAACCACATGACTGTCATTTATCCAACTAGACAGGTCTACACTCAAGGTGGTCGACAATATACAACTATCCAATAATCGAGAGGTAAACCCAGTAGGACAGGCTGGTGTTCCATGTCAACCCTCTGACCTGTGGAGTTAAAGGTCTACACTATAATTAACACAGGAAAGCTAGAGCCATCTTCCTTCAATGGTGAAAACCCCAATACCAACAATGCATACACGGAGGGAACCATGAATTATTCGCGGATAGATAACAAGTCTCGAGGTGAGAGGGCTACCACAGTATTGAGGTGGAGACATGGATGAATTAAGAACAAAACACTCATTTCATAACCTTCAACAGTGGAACGACCAATGCCAAGGTGAAACACAACATAATGACACAGAGACCTTTGACCATTAAACCCAGGAAGCTAGAGATTGGGTATAGTAACAATGCACGAAGATAGTTTTCACCCAAGACACAAGAAAAACCTCCAATTGAGCCAGTAGAAGTAACATAGAGCTATCACCAAGAGGACCGATAACCTCTACAAAATCAAAAATTTTACAGGGAGAACTAAAATTTGACACAGTTGCAGCTCTTAGGAAAAACACAAACCCATACACCTGAGCCAGTAATCATTTCATAACCATTGAGAAGTCAAGAATGGCCGAAAAGACATACATGCTAGTCGAATTCCTTAAAACGAGAGTCGATCGAGCGGTTCCTCCTTGCTATAATTTCAGAGCATAAACACAACAACAAGAATGAACAATAGCCAGATTTGGGTGACGACAATCGAAGGAGTAAAGGTGACATGTAGTGAATGCACATTGCCTCCACCCATATTACATTAACTCATCAATCCATGCCAACAAGCCCTTCATTAAAACCATTAATTTAAAATCCGTGTCGGAAACCACATCAATTTCTTTCTAATTGTGCCATCCACATCATATATCCAATTTCTAACTGGACCATATTGCATGTCAACTATACGATCCAAGAAATCATGTATAGAGTTATCACAAATAGCGCGATCAAACTATACCATAGCCTAATCACTATGTGCAAAGACTATATAACTCAATTAAAAACGTTTGGCCATTAACTTCCATTCCGTTGTTAAAAGCGCCTCCCATATTCATATTTCCAATATAACTCAATTAAATTGTATACTATCATATTTCTATATAGCATTTAACCATAATCATTAAATCCTTTATGCATGTAGTATAGTAAAACTGCAGAATTGGGTCCTTTACTTTTGCATTTGTTGTAGTATTGTGTCTTTCTCAAAAATGCCCTTCATGTACTTTTACTAACATGTTTATTGTGCAGGTGTGATAGGAACGGATAGCTATCATATATAGGCTGTAAAACATAAAGAATCAATATTTCCAAGGCTCAACTCATACCAACAACAACAATATCTCATCAACCATGTAAACCGTGTCACACATTATCAAAATGAGCAGATCTGATCTTCAATAGATCAAGGGGGTCCCACCTACTAGTATTATTTAGTTTTTTTTTATAATAATAGGCTTTAGAAATACTTTGCAGGAAAAACTTCATTGACGTTTTCAATCGTCAACATGGGCCTCGAGACATAATCTCCTTATTTATCCCTAGGATAGGGGATAACAGGGTTCACTGAAGGCTCTTTGGCCTCCTCCCTTTGCTCATCTGAAAGTTGTGAATCTGAAGGCTTTGGAGATGGAGCTTCCTGCTCCTTTGTATCATAGGGAATCTCTCTGGAATGATGAAAGGCAGTTTCCTCATGGAAGGTCACATCTCTACTGACCTCTATATAATTTTTCCTTGGCACATAGATTTGATATGATTTTGAGGTCTCACTTTACCCCACAAAATTTCCTTTCTTTCCAGAGGGCTCTAAGTTAGTCCTCTTCTCTTTTGGTACATGAATGTAGACAAGACTACCAAAACTTCTCAAATGATCAACTAAAGGCTTCTTACCTGTGAATACTTCTTATGGATTTTACTCTTCCAAGGATTTATAAGGACACCTGTTTTGAATATAGTCTGCAAAGTTTGAAGCGTCAAACCAAAGAGACAATGAAAGATTCTCATCATACATCATAGCTCTGGCTACCTCACAGATTGTCTTGTTCTTTCTTTCTGCAACCCCATTCTGTTGGGGATTATAAGGCACAATCAACTCCCTCTTAATCCCAAAATCCTTTCAGAGATCATCATACTTGCGGGTGTAAAAATGTTTTCCATTATTTGTTCTTAAAACACGAATATGTCTACCTATTTGATTCTCAACAAGATTATTAAAATCCTAAAATTTACTAAAGGATTCATCTTTAGTTTTCATAAATAAAATCTAGGTTTTACTGGAGCAATCATCAATAAAAATGATATAATAAAGACAACCATTCATGGATGGAACAATCATAGGTCCACAAAGATCAGAATGAATACAATCTAAGATACCATTAATTTTTCTATTACTGTGAGGGTAAGCTTTCTTTTTATTTTTACCAAGAGCACAACCTCTACAGATACTATCATGCTGAAAAGGAAAAACTGGCATACATGTTACCATATTTTGCAAACCTGAGAGAACATTATAGTTGAGATGTCCAAACCTTATGTGCCATAGGTCACAACGGTTGATCATCTCATGAGCTAATGCTTGAATAAATTGACCAAAGATTTTTTAAAGTCCACCTTCTTGAACTCCAATTATCATGACTGAGCTCATACTTTCATTTGAGGGCCACATAAGAGCCTTTCCTTTGAAGAAGGCTACTGTGTACCCTTTCCTTTCTATAAATGCAACTGGAATAAGATTTTTCTTTAAGCCGAGAAGATAAAGAATTTCTTCAACTTGAAATACATTACCTAACTTAATTTTAAAAGAGGATGACCCAACTCATTTGATGGAATAAGTTCCATCTTCACCCAATTATACCTTCACATTGAACTTCTTATCTCAGTATTTCACAATGTTTTGTTTGAAGCCATTCATATGCTTGGAGGCCCCGCTTTCCACTAACCAAATTTCTTCTGATTTGGTGACAACACCGGAGACAGATGAAACACGACAACTTTCTTTGCATTACTCTTGTTCTTTAAAAACAATTCTAGTTCTCTTTCTTTGAGACTCTTCTTCCTCAGTTGCAACTGAAGCATGGAACCTACCTTTCCGTTTCTGCTTTGAAGGAGGGTTCCTGCAGTCTTTTGCATAATGACCTAGCTTGTTAAAATTAAAGCATCTTACTTTAGATAAATGAGAGTGAGGATGAGAGTGCTTACCTTGGGGTTTCTTACTTTTGCCTTTGTGTTGAGGAAACCTCTTCCATTTCTTGTCTTTGGATGAAAGAGCATGGTCTTTCATAGTGGAGGGTTTATTTTTACTTTTAATTCTACCCTCCTCTTCCAAGCAATCATGCCATAATCTCTCTAAATTGGGTTGAACTTATCTTCCATTTATAGATGAGATAAATGTCTCCCATGATTCTAGAAACCCATATACTGTTGTTTGTACAAGGTCATCATAATCTATGCAACACGAATTGTTGCAAGATGATCTCTTGTTTGGAAAATTTTGGAAAAGAAGGCAACGCCGGTTTCATCCTTTCCTATATTTAATGTACATAGTTGTTTCCTCAAGGTCATCTTCTGAGTTGGGGCCTTGTTTTCATACAAGTTGGCTAGGGCATCAAAGCATTCATTTGTTGTCCTTAGGTGAGAAATAATAGGCATCACACTATCTTTCACTGAGTAAAAAATGACCTTGTTGGTTTTGGTCCGCCTCTTCTTATAGGCTGTAATTCCTGCATTTGTAGTAGGTTCTTCCATCACCCTTGTAACTAGCTCACCCAAGACACTTTCTTCCAGGATATTAAAGACCCTAGCCTTCCAGGCATTGAAGTTTGAATCCCCTTTAAACCCATCTTTTGATTTGACTGAAGAAGAAGCCACACTGAAAACTGTTTACAAGAGAGATCTGATGCAAAAAAAACTTACTGCTGATCTGAAATACAATCCCTTAATAGAGGATCTACGCAGACTCAAATTATGTCACAAATGAGCTCCTTTCACGCACTAAGCTCTGATACCATGTTAGAATTTAAGGGAAAAACAATAGGCTAGCTAGAAATATAAATGTTTTTATAAATTTCAAATCATTTGCTACTGTGATTTAGGATAAAAAAAACATTAAAAATTTCTAATGCATAATCTAATAACATAAATAAAAAAGTAACATAACATAGACTTGAGTATTACCTTTGTTGTAACAAAGAACCAAAAGTCCCTAAAATGTTGTTGTTTCCTTCCTCCAATGTATGCTCAGAAAAAGCTTAGTAGATAATGGAACAAAGCCGGGTAGATCTCATCATGATCATAGGGAAAATGCCAAGAAGAAATCTTAGGATTGGAAACCAAAAAACAATTCTACAGACTAAAAAACTACAGTCCTAGCCACTGTCAAGCAATAGGTATGAAAAAAAAATAACACTATCCAACCTAGGGCTAGTAAAATAACCCACAAACCACCTTAACACTTTGATCCCAAGAACATAGAATTTTTCTTTAACGAAGGCAAAATACTAGCAATCCAAAACAACCCTAACAATCTAGTTTACAAAGTAAGAATACTAACGCTGCTAACAAAAAGGTAAGGCAACACATCAAGACACAAGGTAGGCACCAATAAAATATCAAGGCGACATCATTTAGACCACAACAAGGTGACATAAACAAACCAACAAGTTGGCACCATAACACCAATAACATACAAGAACCCTTTACAGCTTGCAGGGATAGACTCCTACATGTCAGCGGAAGGAAAAATTAGTCATGGCTGGTAGGGATAAAACAACGACAGCTGGAGAAGACCAAGAACACACAAGAGGGGAGTTGAGAGGACCCTTTTAAACCTATTTAGAAGAGCCGTAACAACCTTGTAACCTTGTCCATAAGAGCTGCAACAAGTTCAGTCTCAAACTCGGCTAGGAGAAAGTAAGTGTGTCAGGTGAAGGATAAGCCACTCCTTATATAGTTTTATCTAGGTAAGATAGGGTTAAAACATTAACCTTTTAGATTAGGTTAACCCTTAAAATATCAAACTAACTAAGACGTCAAGTGGTAAGATCAATAGACTAAGTCAACAAGATAAGTAAATCAAAGATAAAGGTTTCATGAACATGGCGGTCAACTTTCTTTAGGAAGAGGTAGGATCCAAAATAAAAAATTGAGTCAATACATAAACAAAAACTTAGCAGGGTAATAACTCAAGCAAAGGGTTTTTATCAATAAACAATAAGACAAAGTCAAAAGGTCAAGTCCTTCTTTAATGGCATTTTTGTCCACATGAGTCTCATGATATAACTTATAATCTTTTATCATCCTAGCATACGTGGAAGGATAATTCTATGATCATGTATTTATTCTTGACTGCTCCTAGGTCACATGGACCATCCCGGGAAAGAAGAAAGTCGCACATCATCTCGACTTGGTACTTAAACCAAGAAACTACATGGTCCCAGACCAGGATACCCCATCACACATATGGGGGCCTTAGAATATTTCCAGGGGCTTAACCACCAAGGTAAACAACCAAGGATCAATCCAAGTGCTAAATAAGGATTCCTTGGAACACATCCAAAGGCTCTAGAACACATATAGGGACTTATATCATAAAACTACTTGGTCCCTGACCAAGAACCCCATAAATACATTGGGGGCCCAACTAGGGTCTTTTTCCATGGTTCTAAATGCTTGGTCCCAGACCAAGAACCCTAGGAGTGTACTGGGGGCCCTAGATCACAATTAGGGTCTTTTCCATCCTTCCGGATAATGTCTCTTGCAATTGCATTAATTTTAACACTCCCCTCTCAGCAACACCAAGCTTGTCTCGAAAGTATATAAAATTTGTCAATGACAACGACTTGGTCAAAATATTTGCAGTTTGTTCCGCGGTCGAAACATACTAAATACTAAGAATGTTCTTCTGCACCATGTCTTAAACATAGTGATATCTCATCTCAAGTGTTTCGATCTATCATGAAACATAGGATTCTTGGAGAGCTTTATACAACTTTGGTTATCACAGTGAATTATTGTGGGTTCTAGCACAACAATGAACAAATCTGAGAGTAGCTTTATGATCCACAGTGGTTCTTTACTAGAAACATTTGCAAAAATGTATTCTGCCTCTGCGGTGCTTTAGGCTATGGAGCCCTATTTCCTGCTGGACTAGGAGATCATAGCTAAACCCAAACTGAAACAATATCTGGAAGTGCTCTTCTGGTCCACTGTACTTCCCATCCAATCTAAATCTATATAGCCATGAAGCATTATACCTCCAGTAGAAGTGTATTTGAGCCCATAATCTATAGTCCCCCAGACATATATGAGACTATGCTTAACATCAATCATATGAATGTGTTTTGGATTACACATAAACCAACTGAGGGCATTCACTGCATAACAACTATACGGTCTGGTGTGTACTAGATAAAGCAAGGACCCAATAATCTAATGATATACTGTAGGGTCTTCTGGATATGAACCTGTAGCTTGATCNAAATGATGACTCTAATAGAAGTATACCTGGAAACATGAGAAAAAATATTATCTTAATTAATTCCCTCTTTCTGAGAGAAACCATGAGCAACAAATCTAGCTTTGATTTTTTCAACACTGTCATCTGCTGCATGCTTTATTTTGTAAATCCATTTAGAGGTTACTACTGATTTTCCTTGAGGTCTTGGGACCACTTCCATATTATTGACTCGTATTATTCTATCATGGTATCCTTCTGTTATCACTATAACAATTTCTGTGAGAAATCCAGTTCCCAGGACTTAACGAGGCACTAAACTAATGTGGAATCATGATAAACTTGAGGACAAGGCCAAATATAGCAGGAGGAGGCTAAAGCTAGCAACAATGAGAAGTTGATGGGACCCGGTGGATCACAGATCACGAGCACTACAGATCAACGGTTAGGGATCATTTCAGGCAGAGAACTTGCGCGGAGGATATTTCCCGAAAGAGGGCCAAAAAGAAAACTGTGGTTTCGACTCGGGACTATGTGGCATCTCCAGGTTTATTTTGGGGCGAAAGGCGAGTAACTTTAAAACCACTCCCTCACACTCCCAAAATTTCTGAAAGACAAGTGCTACAGAAATTGCTGTGAAATGGTTAGGGAAAGTAAGATGGGGGTTAGACCATTTGTAGACGAATTCGATCAATTTCATGCATATCAGTTTCCAAGTCTCATTTTCCAGATTTCAAGTAATTTTGACCAGTTGTCTTCCAAGGTGAATTCAAGGAAAACTAGAGCACATTTTGAGAAACTGAAAGATGTTTTTACTCAACACAGGCCAAATAACAATAACCTCTCCCAGATTTCTCATAGTTGTTACATACTGGGATAATCGAGGACATCTTTGAACCTTATATTTCTGGATTCAAGATTTTATTGTTGGAAGACATATTTTTCAAATGCATATCTCAGACACATGGATAAACATTTCACAAAACCGAGAGAGTTTTTTACTCAAGACAAGCTGATATACAAAAACCTCCCACATATTTTACATAGGTGTCACGGATTGGGAGATTCGAAGAAATCTTTGAACCCTACTTTTTAGTTTTCATGATTTCATGTTTAAGACATGTTTTTGTGACACGTATTCCGGCCCGTTGGATATGAATTTAGAGAAACCAAAAGAGGTTTCTTTATAATGAGATTATCTACAAAAATCGTTCTCATATTTTACACAACTTTTACGGTTTGAGAATTACAGGTGGCATTTTGAAGCCTATTTTTCGTAAACGGTTTCCAAACGAAACATTTCTTTATTTGTAACCAGTTTGGAAATGAAAAGACTCTCTATTTGTATAAATGTTAAGAGATACATATGTATCATGGTTGGAAGAAGTGCAAGGGAACCTTTTAGTTGTTTTGAATTCAATTTTAATTTTCTGGAACTGAATTGAATACATATGCAGAAGCTTTTGAAGTCTCTATGAAAAGATTCTAATGGTGGTGATATGATTTTTGTCTCCTCTCATTGTATGTATATCCTGTGTTCTTTAATTCCATTTGTATTTTCTTCTGTTTAAATTAGATAGTTAAAAGCTCAGAATTCATCTCTTGATGCTCTCGGCTTAAGCAATTTAAACTGTGTAATTTTTTCCTAACTAATTCAGAATTCATTTCAGTAATGCTCTGATGCAATTACTTGTTTTCTCCTTCTTCTTACACTTTGCATAAATACAATTTATAACTCAGATTCAACGCCTCATTTAGCCTTTATCCTGTGGAGAATTCTATCGACCAGTCATTGTTTTCATTCACTTTCATAATTTCAACTCCATAGCCCTAAGTGTTCCTCCCCTTCCTTGGCCAACAAATTTATAAAACCCCCCCAAAACAAAACCAAATCTAGCTATTGATTGCTAAAGAAATATCAACTGACACGAGAGAGTCCTCTATGAGATGAGCATGCTAGTACCCAACTCTAAATTTGGATAAAATAGTTACCTCTATTATTTGTTTATCAACCGAACAAATTTACAGAGTGCTAACATTCTAGCACCGTTGTCGGGGACGAAATTGAAAATTTTTCCCTGGGAAAGAACGACATGATTGATTTCTAAGGTCTGAGAGCAGCAAACACTTAGGCACATATTGGTTGTATTCCTACTCTGGTGACTCCACACATCAAAAAATCAGTTTGAAGGTGATTCCATTGGTAGAAAAATCCAGAAATTTAAATTTTCACTGGCGACTCCACTCTCAATGCAGAATCCAACTTCGAAAACATCATTGACAATTCCATTGTCCGAAGATGAGTTCAATAGCTGCAAGGTATGCTCCCATGAATCACTTTCACATTCCCAGTTTTCCAAATTGCATTCCTTGTGTAGATTGGCAAACATATATGCCAAAGTTCAAAGATCAAGATGGAGATGATGCTGCCTTTCATTTGGTCAAATTCCACATGCACATACATAGAATAGGTGTTAAATTGCATGAAGATTGCTTGATGAAGATGTTAATGGCAACCTTAGAAGAAGAAGCATGATCATGGTATGAAGGATTTCCATCAGCTAGTCTATTTTCCCTTGAAGATTTTCACTCAGTATTTTGTGTGAATTATAAGGAAAGTTACCCATCTTTAGTTCAGGTTGAAAACTTCTGTGGAAACTTTGACAATCTTATTCAATGCATGGGGAAAGATATTAATGATGAAGACTTAATGTATGATGAAATCGAAGAAGCCCTTTACGAACTAGATTCTCATAAGGAAGAGCTAGTAGAGACTAGTTGTATTGGTACACATGATCATTCCAAGAAAACATCAGCTTCGTCTTTGCTTGAAAATGAAACAAATATGCATCATAATGTTGTCAGTCATGTCCTATCCCATGGAGTTAATGAAAATTCACAACCTTGTCAGCCTTATTATAGTCAAAAGTATGGGGAGAATCATTCAAATTATTTTGCAGCTCATTCATTTTCTGAAGACTTGTATCATGAAGAAATTGGTGAAAATCAGGCTATTGAAATTGTACGTGTGGAAAATCTAGGCAGTAAAACCATTAATAAGGATAGCTACCCAAAGTCTCTTGATTTGACATATTCATAAATTTCAAGGAATTAGAGTGATATGCTTGTTGAATCATGCGAAGAGTTACCTTAGAAATTCATGTAGCACATGCTGAGGCATTTCCTTTTGAAAGTGTCCAAGAATATTCAAAGTATTTCTTCACAAATGAAAACAATGATCAACTAGTTGTTTCTTTTTTATTGGAAAATGGTCACAAGAGTTACAATAAAGAGTTTGAACAAGGAACAACATCAAAAGATCATAGTTACTCTTATCTTCTTGCTGATCAACAAGAGCTATTTGTGTATGCTCTCAAGGATCCTTTTGCATCTCTACTGGAATCTTCAATGGAAATAAGTTTTGAAATGTTCATAGGTTATGGAGACAATCTCAGATGTTGGAACAAGTTATCGTATCTCAAGTATGGCTTTGTCATTGGAGAAGTAGAAGGCCCGTTTCAATCCAATACCCAACTTCTTGATTGGCTTCACTAGAAATGTGAGGTCACTTGATTCAGTACTTGTTCTCAGAGATGGGATCAGCCGAATGGATTGAGCACTTGGTATACGTTTTTTATCACCACCCAGGGAGGAAGTCGTCCCCATTTTGAGCTAGATATTTGACACATGCAAAATTTAGGATTGTGGCATAAGATTTTTTTTTTTCTAAACAAAGCATCATCATTGGGTTCTTGGATTATCTACATTAAATCTTTGGTTGAATTTGGGAATTTTTTTATTTTATTATTGGATAAATAAAATTTTTGGTAATTTTGGTTTTATTAAGCTGATTTTCGCGTTTATTACAGAGCCATAGTTCATTTTACCAAAATTATTGGGCCCACAGTCCAAATAACCACTTTATTACAGAGCCATAGTTCATTTTACCAAAATTATTAGGCCTACAGTCCAAATAACCACTTATCTAAGCCTTACAACTATCGATATGAAGCGACTAAGCGCCACGCATCCAGTCACATGAAAGAAGATCCCACAAGGTGTGCTTTAAGACGGTCAAACGCGCTTAGGTTACCGTGAATAACTCGGATTTTGTCCAGGACCTAATTAATTATGCATTTTATTTTTATTTTAAAAAACGCACAGATGCAGGCCCAAGTGTCAATGCAGAGCTACTGGAAAGAAACCTCGTAGTTTATTTCGGGGGTGTGAGTGGTATGGATTGAAGCCTCCCACAACACTCCCCAAAATTGCATACAAGTCAGAGTTGAGGATTAGCACTAAGCTGCGAAGGAGGAAACACAATTGCCCATCGCGCAATACACATGCACCAACCCGAAAGGAGGTTTCATTTTTGTTTTATCCGTTGTCATTTTGTGGGGAAGCATTGCAGAGATTCTTGGTAAGGCAGTTGGCCTGAGAAATGCGTTGTTTGTACCTGAGGTTCCTTTTGAAGTTCTGGTTCGGAGACAGATTGCTCGGTTATTAAATCAAAGATCGCTGGCTCTACAGATCAATGGTCAGGGATCGTTTTAGGTGGAGAACTTGTGCGGAGGATAATTCTCGAAAGCGGGCCGAAAAGAAAATCGTTGATCCAGGAGGTCATTCGTCTTCAAAGTTACACTGATCCAAGATAAAGAGGAAATGGTACAATGACAACCAGCTTTGGTAAGAATCAAGACTTTACCACCTTTGAAAGGGGGGTTAGAGCATTATACATGGTCTTTATCAAAGTTATGACATATGGTTAAACATATCAAAGCTTCACTATATACCATGGGTCGGCGCATAAAAATGAGTTGCTTGCCACATAACTAGACTTAGCATATGTTATAAACCCATCCAATGTATATGCTAAACATTCAACGGTGCACGGTTCTAGCACATGGAATATCATATGATATGTTATATTGTATTATAACCAAAGTCCATATGAAAAGAAGGACGGGGATACATGAAATAACAAATGGTTATATAATATAACATATGGATCAGTTGCAATTTTGGCGGGATATGCATATGTAACATCAAATGTGGCATAGTCATTGCATAGCTCGACCACATCCATTAACATTCAGCATGGGGTGCGCAGTTAGTCTGGCGGTGAGGCATAGCCATGTTGCAAACTGTGGTAACATTTCTTAACCGTTGAGAATTGGGTGCATGATTAGTTGTAGCATCAAATGATTAGTTGCGCAACATTTGGTATATGTGGCATGTGGTTTGAACGTGCGACATTTGTGAAGTTTGGTTAGTGGATGGATATAATATGTTCCATTTATAATATGGTTCAGTTTGGCGGGTCACATATAACAGAGTCTACATTTGGCGGATATCACATTTGGATATAACATTTGTTCCCTATATAACATATAACCATTGTATGGCGGGATATCGATACCATATATGGTATAAGATAGCTTTGTTGCAACATTTAGCGGGGAACAATGAATGTAACATACAACTGTAGCAACGTTTTGGCATTTGGTTCAGTTTTGGAATTTGCAACAGCTCGATTCTAGCCACGATTACAAGGGATTCAACCTTGTTTAGCATTCAGAGCATCATTTTGTTGTGATGGAATCTCGTAGGGATAGAACAGATTCTTCAAAATCAGGATTGAACTCTCGACCTGCAGCTTTATAACCAGGGGTTTCAGCTAGTACGTAGAGGAGAGGTTTAGCTGTAATGTTTCCAAATTGCTGTTTGTATTTAGAGTCGACTGTATTCTCTGTTATAATTTGGCTTATTTTCTTTTGAAGACCAGATTGTAATTTCCAGAGAGGAGTCTTGAAGACTTTTTGTTCGACATTCTGTTTGTACAGCTGTTGAATTTGTTTTTACAGAGACGGAGAATAGAAGGAGAGTTCTGCTGTAAAATGTCCAGATGCTGTTGTATTCAAAATCGACATTCTCTGTTATATTTTGGCTTCTTTGCTTTTAGAAGGCCAATTGTAATTGCCAGAAGAGAGGTCTTGAAGGTTTTTTCTAGCATTTTGTTCTACAGTTGCTGAAGTTGATTCCAAAACCATTTTGTACCATTTTAAAGATATTAATTGGATCGATACCCATTGGAGAGGAACCCAGAGACGTAGCCCAGTGAAGGGGGTGAACTCCATTAACAACTTATGTTTGTGACTCTTATTTATTGTTTTCTCTTTCTGTTTCAGTTTGCATTTCATTTCTGTCTTTAAGCATTCAATTAACTGTTAATGCTATTTCATGGATTCAACAAACTGATTAAATGCATTCATTAAACTTTTTAATGAACATAAGTTGAGATCCGACGGATCATATTATGGTATCAGAGCAGGTTAACTGCGTGTGCAAAGTTTGTGAATGCTTACCAGGTCCAAGTCGAAACTTGGTGAAGGAGAAGTGGTAGAAGGTGAACCTGAGATTGGCTCGAGGAGGACATTTTTGAGAACAACCATGTCTTCTCCACGAGGGGAAGAAGAAGGACATATAGAACGGGAAAATCCTATTGTTTCCGAAACTGAGTTTTTGGAGGCTTTTATCAGCATGAAAGCCATGATGGAAATTCTTCTCAATGAACGAGAAGAAAGGAAGAAGAAGGAAGAAGGAGCTTCATCCAAAGGGAAGTGATGAAGGAAGAAAAGGGTAAAGGAGTAGGAGGTGATGGTGATCCTCCTGAAACTAATCAAACTTTCTCTTCTTCTCATACTTCTCATTCAAATAATGCAAATTCTAATATGCCATATTTCAAATTGGATGTAAAGTTTGAACTACCAATTTATAATGGAGATTTAGATGCTGAAAAGTTAGACAATTGGATCAAGCAGCTTGAAGTATACTACAGGGTGCAGGGCATTAATGATGACCCTTCGAGGATTCAGTTGGCCACTTTGAGAATGAGTGGGATGGCTCTTACTTGGTGGGAGAGCAAAATTCAGCAAGATCTTCGAAAGCATGGTAAAATAATTTCAGTTTGGAATGAGTTCATTGAAGTATTAAGGAAGCAATTTTATCCTTTAGGTCATATGCAACAATTAATAATGAGCTGGAAAACTTTTAGACAAGCTAAAGGACAAAGCATTCAAGAATATACTCATGAATTTAGAAAGAGGGCTATTGCATTGAATGTTGCATTGGATACACAAGAAACTCTTCTTAAATATATTGGTGGCATGCATTCCTATTTGCGACATACTTTGTTAATGTTTAATCCYAGTAATTTGRATGATGTATGTGTTCAAGCTACACATTTAGAAGCTAGGGGTAAGCATGATAATGATTCTTTTATGAAGAARTCATCTAAATTTGAAAACAAAGATAAAARCAAAGAAAAGGGWAAG
The DNA here is from genome assembly GCA_009831015.1 of Picea engelmannii. Classification (NCBI taxonomy): domain Eukaryota; kingdom Viridiplantae; phylum Streptophyta; class Pinopsida; order Pinales; family Pinaceae; genus Picea; species Picea engelmannii. The sequence continues at coordinate 213,639 of ML784699.1, read as the reverse complement.
AAAWMARCTACCATCAAGAAAGAGGGTGAAAAAMCCACATGCTCACATTGTCAKAAAGRGCATGATGTTTCTARGTGTTGGAAACTTCATCCRRAATTAAAGCCWAARTGGATGGGAAGAAATAAAAAYRAAGAYAAAGATAATCAAGYAGCTRCTGYARYARTRATTCAGGACTTGGGATCTGATTCAGGTGATGAGACTAAGATCACAACAATAGGGATCCGAGGTAAAGATAAAGGTATATCTCTTTCCATTGATGCAAGTTCAAGTTCTAATTCATGTGCAAGTACAAGTACAAATCTGCTATCTACTTCTATGCAAAGTGATAAAAGAAGAAGTGAATTGTTTCATGTTCGTGTCATTACAAATCATACAAAAGTTGACACATTGTTTGATAGTGGTTCTCAAGTCAATTTGATATCAAAAGAAGTGGTTAAGAAACTTAATCTAGTTACTAATCCTCATGAAAAACCCTATCCTCTTGGTTGGGTTACTAATGATACACAATTGCAAGTTACAAAGAAATGTGTTTTAAAATTTGCAATCACTGAAAAGTTTATGGATGAGGTAGAACTGGATGTAGTGCCACTTGACATTTGTGGAATTGTACTTGGGAGTCCATATTTGTATGACCGAAAAGCAGTCTTTTATAGAGAGCAGAACAAATATCATCTCTTTAAAGGTGGTGTGGAATACATTGTTCGTGCACATCGTATGAAAACAAATCTAGCATTAGTCACTACAAGTCAAATGAAAATGATAGTGAATGCTAGTAGGAAGTTTGCATTAATGGCAGTTAAATGTGAATCATTGGAAAGTGGTAATCTGGAACACATAATTGAATTAATTAAAAGTGCCCCCGAGTATGGTGCTTTGTTACAGGGACCTGAAGGACTATCACTTACTAGAGATGTACAACATGAAGTGCAGTTGTAGCAAAGCATGTCTCTTCCAAATCTTGGCATGAATCAGATGGTTATTCAAAAGACTGTTCATGCTTCATCTTGTCCTTGTAAATATGTTGTAAGGGACTTTGATGGTGAACAGTTGCAGCACATGCAGTGCATTAAATCTCCTTTTGAGGCTTGTTTTTGTTATATGTTGAAGTCACATGAGGACTTTTCTTTCGGCACAAAAGATGTGAAAGGTGGACATCATGATGCAAAGAAAATAGTGCGGCAGATAGTGCAAGAACAACAGGAGAAGAGCCGAGCAATTTGCAAAGCCGAACATGAAAATCATCATCTTTTTGAGGTTGAAAAGCAAGTTTTGTTGCAGATCACCAAGGGAAGATTGAAAGGTAAAAAGATCAATTTTGTTTATGATCATTTTGAGATCTTTGAAAAGAGGTGTAAAAATTCTTTCTATTTGAGCTTATCTCCAATGAATACAGTTGTATATGCAAAGAATTTTAAATGGTATGAACCTCCTTTGGTCATGGACAAGGAGACCAATATGCAGATTCTAAGCAAGACAGGGTGTATGGAGATTGGAAAGGTGAGGAAGTTGTACCCTCAGTTACCTGCAGGGTGATCTAGGATTTTGGAGGTCCAAAAGCTCTCCAATGGGGAGGGATGATCCAGGGGGTCATTTGTCTTCAAAGTTACACTGATCCAAGATAAAGAGGAAATGGTACAATGACAACCAGGTTTGGTAAGAATCAAGACTTTACCACCTTTGAAAGGGGGGTTAGAGCATTATACATGGTCTTTATCAAAGTTATGACATATGGTTAAACATATCAAAGCTTCACTATATACCATGGGTCGACGCATAAAAATGAGTTTCTTGCCACATAACTAGACTTAGCATATGTTATAAACCCATCCAATGTATATGCTAAACATTCAACGGTGCACGGTTCTAGCACATGGAATATCGTATGATATGTTATATTGTATTATAACCAAAGTCCATATGAAAAGGAGGACGGGGATACATGAAATAACAAATGGTTATATAATATAACATATGGATCAGTTGCAATGTTGGTGGGATATTCATATGTAACATCAAATGTGGCATAGTCATTGCACAACTCGACCACATCCATTAACATTCAGCATGGGGTGCACAGTTAGTCTGGCGGTGAGGCATAGCCATGTTGCAAACTGCGGTAACATTTCTTAACCGTTGAGAATTGGGTGCATGGTTAGTTGTAGCATCAAATGGTTAGTTGCACAACATTTGGTATATGTGGCATGTGGTTTGAACGTGCAACATTTGTGAAGTTTGGTTAGTGGATGGATATAATATGTTCCATTTATAATATGGTTCAGTTTGGCGGATCACATATAGTGGAGTCTACATTTGGCAGATATCACATTTGGATATAACATTTGTTCCATATATAACATATAACCATTGTATGGCGGGATAACGATACCATATATGGTATAATATAGCTCTGTTGCAACATTTAGCGGGGAACAATGAATGTAACATACAACTGTAGCAACGTTTTGGCATTTGGTTCAGTTTTGGAATTTGCAACAGCTCGATTCTAGCCACGATTACAAGGGATTTAGCCTTGTTTAGCATTCAAAGCATCATTATGTTGTGATGGAATCTCGCAGGGATAGAACAGATGCTTCAAAATCAGGATTGAACTCTCGACCTGCAACTTTATAACCAGGGGTTTCATCCAGTACGCAGAGGAGAGGTTTAGTTGTAATGTTTCCAGATTGTTGTTTGTATTTAGAGTCGACTGTATTCTCTATTATAATTTGGCTTATTTGCTTTTGAAGAACAGATTGTAATTTCCAGAGAGGAGTCTTGAAGACTTTCTGTCCAGCAGTATGTTTGTACAGTTGTTGAATTTGTTTTTACAGAGACGGAGAATAGAAGGAGAGTTCTGCTGTAAAATGTCCAGATGCTGTTGTATTCAAAGTCAACATTCTCTGTTATATTTTGGCTTCTTTTCTTTTAGAAGGCCAATTGTAATTTCCAAAAGAGAGGTCTTGAAGGCTTTTTCTAGCATTATGTTCTACAGTTGCTGAAGTTGATTCCAGAACCATTTTGTACCATTTTAAAGATATTAATTGGATCAATACCCATTAGAGAGGGACCCGGAGACGTAGCTCAGTGAAGGGGGTGAACTCCGTTAACAACTTCTATTTGTGACTCTCATTTACTGTTTTCTCTTTCTGTTTCAGTTTGCATTTCATTTCTGTCTTTAAGCATTCAATTATCTGTTAATGCTATTTCATGGATTCAACAAACTGATTAAATGCATTCATTAAACTTTTTAATGCACATAAGTTGAGATCCGATGGATCAATCGCGGTTTCGGCTTGGGACTATGTGGCGTCTCCAGGTGTATTTCGGGGTGAAAGGCGGGTTACTTTAAAACCACTCCCTCACACTCCCGAAATTTCTGAAAGACAAGTGCTACATAAATTTTTGCGAAATGGTTAGCAAAAGTAAGTTGGGGGTTAGACCATTTGCAGGTTAGACCATTTGGAGATGAATTCGATTAGTTTCATGCATATCAGTTTCCAAGTCTCAGTTTCCAGATTTCAAGTAATTTTGACCAGTCATTTTCCAAGGTGAATTCCGGGAAAACCAGAGCACATTTTGAGAAACCAAAAGAGGTTTCTACTTAGAACAGGCCAAACAACAATAACCTCTCCCATATTTCTCATAGTTGTTACATCCTGGGAGAATCGAGGACATATTTGAACCTTATATTTCCAGATTCAAGATTTTCTTGTTGGAAGACATCTTTTTCAAATGCATATCCCGGACAGATGGAGAAAAATTTCACAAAACCAAGAGAGGTTTTTACTCAAGACAAGCTGATATACAAAAACCTCCCCCAGATTTTACACAGGTGTCATGGATTGGGAGATTCTAAGAAATATTTGAACCCTATTTTTCAGTTTTCATGTTTTCTTGTTTGCGACATGTTTTTGTGGCACATATTTCATCCCATTGGAGATGAATTTAGAGAAACAAGAGATGTTTTTATTTATAATAGCTTATCTACAAAAACCGTTCTCATATTTTACACAACTATTATGGTTTGAGAATTACAGGTGGTGTTTTGAAGCCTATTTTTCGTAAACGGTTTCCAAATGAAATGTTTCTTTATTTGTAACTGGTTTGGAAATGAAAGGACTCGTTGTTTTCATAAATGTTAAGAGATACACATGTATTATGGTTGGCAGAAGTGTGAGGACACCTTTTAGTTGTTCTGAATTAAATTGTAATTTTCTGGAATTTAATTGAATACATATGCAGAAGCTTTTGAAGTCTCTATGAAAAGATTCTAATGGTGGTGATATGAGTTTTGTCTCCTCTCATTGTATGTATTTCCTATGTTCTTTAATTCCATTTGTGTTTTCTTCTGTTTAAATTGGATAGTTAAAAGATCAGAATTTATCTCTTGATGCTCTTGACTTAAGCAATTTAAACTATGTGATTTTCTTCCTAACTAATTCAAAATTCATTTCAGTAATGCTCTGATACAATTACTTGTTTTCTCCTTCTTCTTACACCCTGCATAAATAAAATTTATAACTCAGATTCATCACCTCATTTAGCCTTTATCCTCTGGAGAATTCTATTGGCCAGTCATTGTTTTCATTCACTTTCAGAATTTAGACTCCATATCCCTAAGTGTCCCTCCCCTCCCTTGGCCAACAGATTTATAAAAAGCCCCCAAAACAAAACCAAATCTAGCCATTGATTTCTAAAGAAATATCAAGTGACACGAGAGAGCCCTCTCTGAGTTGAGCAGGCTAGTACCCAGCTCTAAAGTTGGTTGAAACGATTACCTCTATCATTTGTTTATCAACCGAACAAATTTACAGAGTGTTAACACTTTCCACACTTTTTGTTTGGCAACCTCATCAAAAGTGGATGGTTCTGAGTCAATCACAAGCTCCAACTAAGCTATCAAACCTGAGTACTTATCTGGTTTCTTGATTTCTCTGAAAGTACCTTTAGGTGCTGCATGTTTTTTTGCTTCCTTTAAAATTTCACGACACCATGCTGGCTTCCTTTTGGTAGGAGGTTTCTCTAGGGGAAACTGAATAGATTCAATTATGGGGTCCACTGAAGGCTCTCTGGCCTCCTCCCTCTACTCCTCTGAAAGTTGTGAATCTGAAGGCTCTGGAGATGGAGCTTCCTGCTCCTTTGTATCACAGGGAAGCTCTCTAGAACGGCGAAAGGAAACTTCCTCATGGAAGGTCACATCTCTACTAACTTCTATATACTTTTTCTCTGGCACTTAGATTCAATATGTTTTTGAGGTCTCATTGTACCCCAAAAAAGTGCCTTTCTTTCCAGAGGGCTCTAACTTGGTCCTCTTTTATTTTGGTACATGAATGTAGACATGACTACCAAAAATTCTCAAATGATCAACTGAAATATTCTTACACATGAAGACTTCTTTTGGAGTTTTCTCTTCCAAGGCTTTATGAGGACACCTGTTCTGAATATAGACTACAATATTTGCATCTTCGGCCCAAAGAGACAACAAAATATTCTGATCATACATCATAACTCTGGCTGCCTCACAAATTGTCTTGTTCTTTCTTTCTACAACCCCATTCTGTTGGGGATTATAAGGCACGATCAACTCCCTCTTAATCCCATAAGACCGACATATATCATCATACTTGTGGGAGTCAAACTCTTTTCCATTATTTGTTCTTAAAACACGAATATGTCTACCTGTCTGATTCTCAACAAGATTCTTAAAATCCTGAAATTTACTGAAGGATTCATCTTTAGTTTTCAGAAAAAAAATCTAGGTTTTAGGGGAGAAATCATCAATAAAAATAATATAATAAAGACAACCATTCATGGACATAGTAATCATAGGTCCACAGAGATCAGAATGAATAAGATCTAAGATACCATTAGTTTTTCTATTACTGTGAGGGTAAGCTTTCTTTGTATTTTTACCAAGAGCACAACCTCTACAAATAATATTATGCTAGAAAAATTGGCATACATGTTACCATATTTTGCAAACCTAGGACAACATTATTGTTGATATTTCCAAACCTTTCGTGCCATATTTCACAGGGGTTGATCATCTCATGAGCTAATGCTTGAATAACTTGACCAAAGATTTTGTAAAGTCCACCTTCTTGAACTCTGATTATCATTGTTGAACTCGTACTTTCATTTGAGGGCCACTTAAGGGCCTTTCCTTTGGATAAGGCTACTGTGTACCCTTTACTTTCTAGAACTGCAACTGAAATAATATTTTTCTTTAAGCGAGGAACATAAATAATTTATTCAACATGAAATACATTACCTGATTGAAGCTGAAAATAGGTTGATCCAACTCCTTTGATGGCATAAGTGCCATCATCTCCCAATTATACCTTCACATTGAACTTCTTATCTCAGTAGTTCACAAGGTTTTGTTTGAAGACAATCATATGCTTGGAGACCCCATTGTCCACTAACCAAATTTCTTCTGATTTGGTGACAACACCGTAGAGAGCTAAAACAAGATAACTTTCTCTGCGCTGCTCTTTTTCTTTAAAAACAACTCTGGTTCTCTTTCTTTGAGGCTCTTCTTCCTCAATTTCATTTGAAGCATGGAACCTACCTTTATGTTTATGCTTTGAAGGAGGGTTCCTGTAGTCTTTTGCGTAATGACGTAGCTTTTACAGTTAAAGCATCTTACTTTAGATAAATGAGAGTGAGGATGAGAGTGCTTACCTTAAGGTTTCTTACCTTTTCCTTTGTGCTGAGGAAACCTCTTCCATTTCTTGGCTTTTGTTGAAAGAGCATGGTCTTTCACAATGGAGGGTTTATTTCTGCTTTTAATTCTACCCTCATCTTCCAAGCAATCATTCCATAATCTCTCGAAATTGGGTTGAAGTTCTCTTTCATTTAAAGATGAGGAAAATGTCTCCCATGATTTTGGAAGTCCATCTACTGTTGTTTTTACAAGGTCATCATCATCTACTGCAATTCCAATTGTTGCAAGCTGATCTCTTGTTTGGGAAATTTTGGAAAAGAAGGCAAAGATGGTTTCATCCTTTCCCATATTTAATGTACATAGTTGTTTCTTCAAGGTCCTCTTCTGTGTTGGGGCCTTCTTTTCATAAAAGTTGGCTAGGACATCAAAATATTCCTTTGATGTCCTTAGGTGAGCAATAAGAGGCATCATACTATCTTTAACCGAGTCAAAAATGACCCTCTTGGCTTTGGCCTGCCTTTTCTTATAGGATTCTCTTCCTGCATTTGTAGTAGGTTCTTCTATCACCCTGGTAACCAGCTCATCCAAGTCACTTTCTTTTAGGATATTAAAGACCCTAGATTTCCAGGCATTGAAGTTTGAAGCCCCTTCAAGCCTATATTCCACTTTGACTGAAGCAAAATCCATACTGAAAATTGTTTACCTGAGAGATCTAATGAAAAACAAACTTACTGCTGATATGAAATACAAACCGTTAATAGAGGATATATGCAAGGTCAAGAGATTGTCACAAATGATCTCCTTTCACGCCCTAATCTCTGATACCATGCTAGAATTTAAGGAAAAAACAATAGGCTAGCTAGAAACATAAATGTTTTTTTTTAATTTCAAATTGTTTGCTATTGTAATTTAGGATCAACAAAACATTAAAAATTTCTTATGCATAATATAATAGCATAAATAAGAAAGTAACATAACATAGATCCAAGTATTAGCTTAGTTGTAACAAAGAACACAAATACCTAAAATGTTGGTGTTATCTTATTCCAATGTATGCTAAGAAAAATCTTAGTAGATCATGGATCAAACCCTTAGGGTAGATATCATCATGATCATAGGGACAATGCCAAGAAGAAATCTTGGGATAAGAAACCAAAAAACAACTCAACAGGCTGAAAAACTACAGTCCTAGCCATTGTCAACCAATTGGGCTGAAAACAAAAATAACACTGTCCAACCTAGGGATGGAAAAAGAACCCACAAACAACCTTAACACTTTCATCCCAAGAACACATAATTATGCTTTAAAAAAGGAAAAATACCAACAGTCCAAAACAACCCTAACAATCCAGTTCACAAAGTAAGAATACTAAGGCTGCTAACATACAAGGTAAGGCAACGCATCAAGACACAAGGGATGCACCCTTAAAATATCAAGGTGACATCATTTAGACCACAACAAGGTGGCACAAATAAACCAACAAGGTGGCACCATAACACCAACAACATACAAGAACCTTTTACATATGGTAGGGATAGACTCCTACAGGTCAGCGACAAGCAAAATCAGTCATGGATGATAGGGATAAACCCACGAAAAATCTAAGTCTCCAACTCGGCTAGGAGAAAGTAAGTATTTCAAGTGAGGGATATGACACTCCTTATATAGTTTTAGGTAGTTAATATAGGGTTAACACATTAACCTTTTAGATTAGGTTTACCCCTAAAATAACAAACAAACTAAGAACCCTTTAACAACATACAAGAACCCCTTACGACTGGCAGGGATAGACTCCTATAGGGAAGCGACAAGAAAATTCAATCGTGGCTGATCATCCTATGGGTTTCATGATATAACTTATAATCTTTTATCATCCTAACATGCATGGAAGGCTAATGACGTGATCATCCCTTTCTTCTTGACTGCTCCTAGATTACATGGACCATCCCGGGAAAGAAAGTCACACATAATCTTAGCTTGGTACGTAAACCAAGAAACCGCCTGGTCCCAGACTAGGATACCCCAGACACATCTGGGGGCCCTAGAATATATCTAGGGGCTTAACCACCAAGGTACACAACCAAGGATCAATCCAAGTGCTAAACAAGGATTCCTTGGTGTTGATGATTGAAGCTTCATGAGACGTTCTCCAGATCGCACTCCTCTGGACTGAGTTGAGATGATCAATGAGAACACCCATGTGATGGGTGAGTCATACTCCTCCAGACTGAGTTGAGATGACGTGTGTGGTCTCTTGTCGTGATCCTCTAGAATGAGTTGATATGACTTGAGATGATCTCCTGTCGGACTCCTATGGAATTAGTTGAGTTGTGTAACACCATGTTTCCCCAAGTTTGTAAAAATAACTGGACTGGCCAAGAACTATGGCAAACTCATAAATGTAAATATGTGATGTAAATGGAACTTGAGGAAAAGGTCAATGAATGTGAATAACATTATGAATTTTATTGCAGGATTGCTGAGAGGGGATGTGCAGAAAAAGAGACCACGATGGCGGTGGAAGGCACCTGGAAAGGCGACGTTAACTTCCACCGAGAATTAATACCGTATTTGGACTCCACTGGCCCGAAGAACCAAAAGCGGCTCACTGGCCCTGAATTAAATGTCTCGTAGGCTGGTAGGTAGATGGTTTAATGAGGGATGGGAGGTGAACCACCCATCCGTAGAGCCGTCAGGCCTAACCAGCGCGAGGATAATCGTGCCACACGCAACCTCGCAAGAGGGTAAGGCATGGGGTAGAAGCGATTAGGGGCAGATGCGAGGGGGAAAACTCTGGCAACACGTAGAGTGAGTGATAGCATAGAGGAAGGATTGCAAGATTCGCTCCTGGTCACTGGAAAACATAGACACAGTCTCACATCATCGTGGTCTTAGCTCGGGGGTGGCTAGTGGTAAATCCGTTGGGAGTTGCTAAGCCTAGGGTTGGGTGGAAATGGGCACCCCTCTCAGCAGTTGCTTAACCCTGGTGTTATTTTTGATAAGTGTTTTGCCCCTATCATCTAGAATTATATGTATTATGATAATTATGCTCATAAGATGTGAAACTGTGAATGTTTTCATTATAAGAAGGTCTGCGTGGTATTTGATCAGTACTAGTAGTTGTATATGCTTATAACAGAAAAACCACACATGGCTTATGTTGATAAATGAATCTAATTATGCATACATTGAACCAAGTCAGACTTCCAATTTGTTCTCGAGAATTTGTTTCCCCTTATCTGTCTCCAGGAATGCCTTGGAATTGACCTCTTCGCAGAGATTCCCTCCTTGGAAAGGTTTACCAAGAACCTGGAAAAAGGACTTGAATGTGCAAGTCTTAAAAACCCTGTGCGAAGAGGAATGGCCCTCTTAAAATCCCGAAGTAGCAGCGTAGGGATAAGTATTGATCAATGAATGAGATCCTGTCGGGAGATCTACGGTCATTCACGACCGTTAAAATCGAAGGAATAAATGAGGGCATGAATTGCCTTAACCCTTTTTCCTCTATCTTCGTGAATAGCGAGGAAATCATAATCGTAGACCCCCAGGGTCCATGAGAACATCTTGACCATTGGATTTTCCACGTCCAAGGAGCAGTGGGAAAGGATGCAGCATCGGGACCGATATGAACTGTCAGATCTTAGCTAGAAAACCCGACAGTCGTCAGATCTATAGGGAGATAGATGAGGGTTAAGCCCTCGTGAATAGAGGCAAAAGAATCTGAGCCATCAATTCGAGGAGGACAAGTGGAAGAGATCCAAGGATCTCGCGAACTCAGAGGTTCGCAAGGTAAGAGCCCAAAGGTTGGATGCTCAAAGTCGCGAGTGGCAAATCCACGAGAGGATCAAGACCATCCATCCGAGGAGGACAAGTGGCAGAGATCCAGGGATCTCGCGAAATCGAAGGTTCGAAAGGTAAGAGCCCAAAGGTTGGATGCTCAAAGTCATGAATGGCGAAGCCACGAGAGGATCAAGACCGTCCATCCAAGGAGGACAAGTTGCAGAGATACAGGGATCTCGCGAACTCGGAGGTTCGCAAGGTAATAGACCAAAGGTTGGGTGCTCCAAGTCGCGAGTAGCAAAGTGCCGAGAGCCGAGCCCGAGAGAACATATGGAAAAACTTCAAGGTGGGGCCCGCGTGATTGACAGGTGGACACGCATCACCTAGAGAAGGGAGTCAATGCTCCATTTACTTCTTGTGTCTCGGGGATTCACGGGAGAAGGGCATGTGAGCTCAACACTTGGACTTACGAAGTCGTGAGTAGCGAGAACGCAAGAGGGAAAATTAAATATCGTTTCTCGAGGGTTCATGAAGGGAAGGTGCCACGATTCAACGCTACACTCGCGAAGGGGCGAGTTGTGAGCAGTGCGAAGGGAAGGTCAACCTTCGCTGACTTTCAAGTCTCGGAGAATCACATAAGGGAGGAATGAGAGTTCAACGGTTGAACTCACGAAGCGACGAATAGCGAGAGGAGCTAGAGTTTAGCCTAGCTGGCAGTCATGCGCAGAGGACGCTGATAGAAGGAAGTTATACCCATTTCGTGATCTCTGGTATCCATGATTTGTGAACAAAATTCAAGGGTCTTCGACTCACGACTCGCAAGGTCGCGAGTTGTGAAAGGCGCCTGCATTTAGGCACGTATGTGGTCCTATCGAACTAGGGACTAAAGAAAGGGAGCTAGTGCTTTGTCGTTAAGCGACAGGTAGATCTGGACGACCAAAATCTACGCGCCCAGATCTACGTCCAGGGTTTCATTTTGAAGCCCCCTTGCCATTCTACCTTCAAGATTGGACTAAATTGTATCGCTGAGTCGTGAAACACGAAAAGGCGCCTGGTTTTTTTGGCCTGTGGTCCTAACCCACGATCATAGGGAGGGGAACAGAGAAGAACTAGCCTGCACTAGACCCCCATAGGACTTCGGGGATTCTGTCCCTTGAGGAAAAACGAAAATTTCATTACGTTGTAGTGGGTATATGACAAGTCGACTTGAGATGGCTCTCTAGATCATACTCCTATGGAATTAGTTGAGTTAATCGGTTGAGAGTGATGTCCCTGTGGTTGAGCACATGTGGACTTGTCCCTAATGGCAAAGAACTATAGGATGTGTGGGAGATCCCTTGTTGTATTGTCTAAGAGTAAGATTATTGTGAAAACCCTAATTTTGTGTTGTGAAGGGTATAGGTTGTTCCCACCATGTAAAGATAATTAATATTGTGTAAAAGATGAATTATATTATTGAGTTGTACAAGTCATCCCTATTGTTCCAATAGACACATATATTGATGAGTTAGGTTATGTATTTATAGGATAGATGCATCCCCATTGTGGATCACTCACTCATTCATTATCTCATTATCTCAACGCCTACCTGTATGGGTGAAGTTCACACTTATCTTATGCACACGTTTTCTTAGTCATAGAAGCACCCTCTTGTGTGCTCTAGGGTTTGTGGTGTGAAGGATATTCTCTTGGCAATATAGTAAAGGGTTGTTGGGTTTTTCCCTTGATTGAGAAGGGTTTTCCCAGGATAACTTCTTGTGTCTTTTGCATGGTTATTCTTCTTGTGATCTTGGTTACTGCATCTATTGTGCTGCTGCATTGTTTATGGTTCAGGTTCATGCTAAATTGAAAAGAAACTACATATGCTTGAGCTAAGAATTAAAAAATAAACATGGTTTCAGAGCAGTGTTCTTGAAGATGACCTATTGCACAGTCAATGAAGGTAGGTCGTGGAATTTTAAGGGCTGCTAGACTCCTACCGTTGGTGTAAAGAAAGGGTTGGACCCCTGTGGTGAAGTTTAAGACTGGTCACATGCCTGTTAGCCTTGGTCGAGCCTTGTTTAGGGTCTTAAAATAGAGACCACATCATGGAGAAGCCCCTCTATGGATGCCACAACTAGAAGGAGCCATAATTGTATACTTAACTGCAAAAAAAAATGCAGAACGAATTTTTGTGGCAGATCTAAGGCTATAATAGCAAGTAAATTTGACGCAGTCCTATGGTGTTTTTGAGGCAGTCTTTGTGGTGGATCTGAGGCAGCTCTATGGAAGGTCCGAGGCTAGTTTCAGACCAAATTTGAAGTGAAATCCAGGCTTGTTCTGAGGCCCATTTCTTGACAAAGATAAGGTGGTTGTTCTGAAGTAGTTTTGTAATAATTCTGAAGCAGTTTGTGTGGAGAATCTGCAACTATAACAAAGTGAACAAAGGAAGATTTGATATTTTCTGCAGGCCAGATTTTTTGAGGCAATGAGGCATACTTCATGCAAAATTTGAGGGCGAATTTTGGAACCATATTTTGCATAACCAACGGAAGATTGAGCAGCAACTAGGCCAAACTTGAGACTCATCTTGGGCACAAATTTCAGGGTTGCTACAAGAAGTAAATTTTTGAAAACTTTTTTCAAAAATGATCCTTGGTGTGACTTTTGAGTGTGTGCTATAAGTGCACCTTATTCAAGATTTAGTGGGTATCGAGGAGACTAGACTTGCAACTAGTGATGTGCAAGGTTTCAAGCCCTTGTCACTATGCAAATCATTGTCCTTTGTGGAAGAAAGGAAAACAACATAATGATCAAAAGCCACCTCAAAAGAAGTTGAGGAATTGAAGCAAGAATTACAGGGAGTTCTTCTCTATCTCATCTTTCTCAGGAGGACCAAAAACAAGATTGAGCGTGATTATAGACTAAGGTAGATTTTGCACTTCTTTCCTTAATTGATTTCATCATTACTCTGTAGTAGCTTGCTTTTGATAATGAATGGTATTATCCCTAGTATGGGAGCCCTCATGACTTGGACCATTATCCCTGGTACAAGAGTACAATTTTTTCTTGGTTGGTTACTATCCCTAGTACACAAGGCCATTTTGGTTGTTATCCCTACAAAAGACGATCTTGGTTATTATCCTAGTTCGTGAGGCCAGATTTCTTATTTCATTATTGAATGGCCATGATCCCCGATACAAGAGCCCATATTTATCCTTGCTTAGTAAAGTACTGTAGAGGAAGTAGAGGACCTGAGAAGGCATGGGATGTCTCCAAGATAGAAACACATGAAAATGATGATACCACAATTTCCTCAAGGACAAATGTTTATCCTTCAGACTTGAGAAGGACTCACTTGACTCAAATGGAGTCAAACTATTTGAGAATAAAGTAGAGCTAGAAAAATTTGTGGGATACGATGAATCTTTGAAGGCATACCAGATCTACATCCCTAGTCAAAGACAACTCGAGGCTAGCAGAGATGTCACCTTTGAGGAAGAGATAGACTTCCAAAGATCCAGAGAATCTCGTATGGATATTGGCAGCGAGAAGAAAGAAGAAACAATACCTTCTACCCCTTTAGTAGTTCAGAGGGAGAAGATTATATATCCAACTGATCCAGTTGATCCCATATCTCTAGTTGATGTTCCCAGAGACATTGCAGTAGGCCAAAAAAGGCCTGCATGGGCTTGACCGAATCTGTAGGAGGTGGAGGGACATGGAGTGCCTCGTGGTAAATTCTGAAAGAGAAAGAGACCATAGAGATTTTCGAGCTATGTTTCAACTATGAGCCACATCAATGATACTGAGCCTTCTTGTCATGGAGAAGCAGTAGGTCAACAGGTTTGGCAAGATTCCATGACCGAAGAGTATCAATCCATCATGAAGAATGATGTGTGAGATATTGTTTCGAGACCAAAAGGGAAGTCTGTAGTGACTTCCAAGTGGATTTATAAGATCAAACATGCAATTGATGGAAGTGTTGAGAAGCACAAAGCGATATTTCTGGCTAGAGGATTCTCTCAGGTGGAGGGAATAGATTATGAGGAGACATTTTCTCCTATTTCCCGATACACTTCCATCCCTATGATTATTTTACTTGCAACATCCATGGGTTGGAGACTACATCAGATGGATGTGAAGACAATATTTCTCAATGGTGAGCTTGAGGAAGAAGTTTACATCGAGTAGCCAGAGGGATTCGTAATACATGAGATGGAGTCTCATGTGTGCAGGTTGAAGAAAGCCCTGTATGGACTAAATAAATCACCCCATGCATGGTATGAGAATATTGGTGGATACTTGATGATTTTGGGTTTCAACAAGAGTGTTGTTGATCCCAACCTATACTACAACATTTTTGGTGACGAGTGCTTGATTTTGGTCCTATATGTTGATGAGTTATTCATCACCAGTTCAGAAAGCCTTATTGTTGAATGCAAGTGTGCATTCGCTTCTAAATTTGAGATGAAGGACCTTGGTACGATGCACTACTTCTTGGGACTAGAAGTGTGGTAGAGAATTGGTGAGATTATCCCGAGTCAGGGGAAATACACAGTGGATATGTTGAAGAAATTTAGGATTACAGACTACAAATCCATGCCTACATCGATGGTGATGGATCCGAAGAAACTGAGCGAGACTTCTTCCGATTCAGGCGAGATTGATCCACATATTTACAGATAGCTGATTGGATCATTGATGTATCTGGTTAACACCGAACCATATATGTTATGTAGTGAGTGTACTTAGCCAATTTATGAGTCAACAGAGACAGACACATTGGATAGCAATGAAGCATGTGTTGAGATATTTACGAGGCACAGTTGGTTATGGACTAAGATATGCCTTTGGTGTAGACATGAGATTGCAAGGATATGCCGATGCAAATTAGGTAGGGAGTGCAGTAAATTGGAAGAGCACCTTCGATTGTTGTTTTACTTTGGGATTTGACATGGTTTCCTCGTGCAGCAGGAAACATACTTCTATGGATTTGAGTACCGCAGAAGCAAAGTACATTGCATTATGTGTCGCAGTCTGCGAAGGAGTGTCACTTCACAAGATCCTTGCAAACTTATTTGGACATGAGATAGATTCCACCATTATCCATTGTGATAACCAGAGTTGTGTGAAGCTATTTGAGAATCCTGTGTTTCACGATAAATTGAAACACTTTGAGAACAAATACCATTACATCAAATATATGGTGTAGAGGAAAGCAATACATGTACAATACCTTATTACACATGAGTAGGTTGCAGATGTCTTCACCAAACCGCTTGCCAGAACGAAGTTTGAGTACCTCCATGAGAGACTTGGCCTGGTGGAGAATGCCTCCCTAGTTGAGAGGGAGTGTTGATGATTGCAACTTCATGAGACATTCTCCAAATCATACTCCTATGGATGGAGTTGGGATGATCTGTGAGAACACCCATGTGATGGGTGAGTCATACTCCTCCGGAATGAGTTGAGATGACGTGTATGGTCTCTTGTCATGCTCCTCTGGACTGAGTTGAGATGACTTGAGATGGTCTCCTGTCGGACTCCTATGGAATTAGTTGATTCGAATTGAGATGGCTCTCCAGATCATAATCCTATTGATTTAGTTGAGTTAATCTGTTGAGAATGACGTCCCTGTGGTTGAGCACATGTGGACTTGTCCCTAGTGGCAGAACACTAGAGGATGTGTGGGAGATCCCTTGCTATATTTTCTAAGAGTAAGATTATTGTGAAACCCTAATTTTGTATTGTGAAGGGTACATGTTGGCCCCACCATGTAAAGATAATTAATATTGTGTAAAATATTAATTATATTATTGAATTGTACAAGTCGAGCCTATTGTGTCAATAGACACATCTATTAATGAGTTAGGTTATGTATTTATAGGAGACATACATCCCCATTGTGGATCACTCACTCAGTCATTATCTCATTCTCTCAATGCCTACTTGTATGGATGAAGTGTGCACTTATCTTATGCACACATTTTCTTGGTCATACAAGCACCCTCTTGTGTGCTCTAGGGTTTGTGGTGTGAAGGATCTTCTCTCGGAAATATAGTAAAGGTTTGTTGGGTTTTTCCCTTGATTGAGAAGGGTTTTTCGAGGATAACATCTTGTGTCTTGTGCATGGTTATTCTTATTTTGATCTTGGTTACTGCAGCTATTGTGATGTTGCATTGTTTATGGTTCAAGTTCATGCTAAATGGAAAATAAACTACATGTGATTGAGGTAACTATTAAAAATTATGTTTAACAACACATTTATTCCAACAGAGGACAAACACCTTCAGTAACTGCTCACACAACCAGATAAAAGATCAACAAACTGATGTTTTGACATGATAAAACCCCTACGAGGAAACATCCACGACCCCATCCAACACAACCACTTGGAGCAATTTATTAATGCAAAAGAACAAGATTATAGAGATATTTTACAAGAGAGTTTCTCACAATCGATCATCAACAAATGACCCTCCATCCTCTTTAAATAGAGATCATGGACCGATCATGTTTTAAGCCATGGATCAATGGTCATTAAGATCGAGGAGAATATGAACTGTCATCTCACTCTATGTCGGGAACATATTGTGACAGTCAGATTTCCTAACTACAAATGCATACTAAAGAAACACACTAAGAAACACACTTTTACCTAACGACACATTAGACCAAGTAGATCTTAAATAAATCCCAAGTGTCTAAATATCCTAAAAAATTCAACACCTGGAACACATCCAGGGGTCCTAGAACACATCTAGGCACTTATATCATCAAACTTCTTGGTCCATGACCAATAAATCTAGAAATACATTAGGGCTCAACTAGGGTCTTTTTTCATGGCTCTCATTTCTTTTCCATACCAAGAACACCAAGAGTATACTGGGGGCCCTAGATCACAACTAGGGTCTTTTCCATCCTCCCAGAGAATGGCTATTTCAACTGCATTAATTTTAACACTCCCTCTCAGCAATACCAAGCTTGTCTTGAAAGTATACAAACTTTGTTAATGACAGGGGCTTGGTCAAAATATCTGCAGTTGGAACATACTAAACACTGAGAAGTATACCTGGAAACATGAGCAAAAATCTCATCATAATTAGTTCCCTCTTTCTAAGAGAAACCAGGAGCCACAAATCTAGCTTTGAATTTTTCAACACTGCAATCTGCTGCTTGCTTTATTTTGTAAATCCACTTAGAGGTTACTACTAGTTTTCTTGAGGTATCAGGACCACTTCCCACACATCATTCTTCAATATTGACTCATATTCTTCTATCATGGCATCCTTCCACACTTTATGTTTTCCAGCCTCATCAAAAGTGGAAGGTTCTGAGTCAATCACAAGATTCAACTGAGCTATCAAACCTGAGTACATATCTGGCTTCTTGCTTTCTCTGAAAGTACCTTTAGGTGTTGCATGTTTTTCTTCTTCCTCTAAAATTTCACAACACCATGCTGGATTCCTTTTGGCAGGAGGTTTCTCTAGGGGAAACTCAATAGAATCCCTTATGGGGTCCACTGAAGGCTCTCTGGTCTCCTCCCTCTTCTCCTCTGAAAGTTGTGAATCTGAAGGCTTTGGTGATGGAGCTTCCTGCTCCTCTATATCACAGGGAAGCTCTCTGGAACGAAGAAATGAATATTCCTCATGGAAGGTCACATCTCTACTGACCTCTATATACGTTTTCCCTAGAACATCGATTCAATATGCTTTTGAGGTCTCACTGTACCCCACAAAAGTGCCTTTCTTTCCAGAGGGATCTAACTTAGACCTCTTTTTTTTGGTACATGAATGTAGACATGACTACCAAAAATTCTCAAATGATCAACGAAAGGGTTCTTACCCGTGAAGACTTCTTGTGGATTTTTTTCTTCCAAGGCTTTATGAGGACACCTCTTCTAAATATAGACTGCATTATTTGCAGCTTTGGCCCAAAGAGACAACGAAATATTCTGACCATACATCATAGCTCTGGCTGCCTCACAAATTGTCATGTTCTTTCTTTCTGCAACCCCATTCTATTGGGGATTATAAGGAACAATCAACTCCCTCTTAATCCTAGAAGCCCGACATATATCATCATACTTGTGGGAGTCAAACTATTTTCCATTATCTGTTCTAAAAACACGAATATGTCTACTTGTCTGATTCTCAATAAGATTCTTAAAATCCTGAAATTTACTAAAGGATCCATCTTTAGTTTTCAGAAAATAAATCCAGGTTTTACGAGAGAAATAATCAATAAAAATGATATAATAAAGACAACCATTCATGGACGGAGTAGTCATATGTCCACAGAGATCAAAATGAATAAGATATAAGATACCATTGGTTTTTTTATTACCGTGAGGGTGATATTTCTTTGTATTTTTACCAAGAGCACAACCTCTACATATACTGTCATGCTCAAAACGAAAAACTGGCATACCTGTTACCATCTTTTGCAAACCCGGGAGAGAATTATAGTTGAGATGTCCAAACCTTCTGTGCCATAGTTTGCAGGGGTTGATCATCTCATGAGATAATGCTTGAATAACTTGACCAGAGATTTTGTAAAGTCCACCTTCTTGAAAATTGATTAACATAGTTGAGCTCATACTTTCATATGAGGTCCACATTAGATCCTTTACTTTGGAGAAGGATAATGTGTACCCTTTACTTTCTAGAAATGCAACTGAAATACGATTTTTCTTTAAGCCGGGAACATAAAGAATTTCTTCAACATGAAACACATTACCTGACTGAACTTGAAAATAGGCTGATCCAAATTTTTTGATGGCATAAGTGCGATCATCACCCAATTCTACCTTCACATTGAACTTCTTAACTTGGTAGTTCACAAGGTCTTGTTTGAATCCAGTCATATTCTTGGAGGCCCCATTGTCCACTAACCAAATTCCTTTTGATTTGGTGAAAGCACTAGAGAGAGTTGAAACAAGATAAATTTCTCTGCACTGGTCTTGTTCTTTAAAACCAACATTGGTTCTCTTTCTTTGAGGCTCTTCTTCCTCAGTTGCAACTGAAGCATGTAACCCAACTTTCCATTTTTCTTTGAAGGAGGGTTCCTGTAGAATTTTACATAATGACCTAGCTTGTTACACTTAAATCATCTTACTTAAGATAAATGAGAGTGAGGATGAGAGTGCTTACCTTGAGGTTTATTACCTTTTCCTTTGTGCTAAGGAAACCTCTTCCATTTCTTGGATTTCGCTGAAAGAGCATGGTCTTTCACAGTGGAGGGTCCATTTCTGCTTTTAATTCTGCCCTCCTCTTCCAAGCAATCATGCCATAATATCTCAAAATTGGGTTGAACTTCTCTTCCATTTACAGATGAGGGAAATGTATCCCATGATTCTGGAAGACCATCTACTACTATTTGTACAAGGTCATCATCATCTACTGCAACTCCAATTGTTGCAAGTTGATCTCTTATTTGGGAAATTTTGGAAAATAAGGTAGAGATGGTTTCATCATTTCCAATCTTTAATGTACATAGTTGTTTCTTCAATGCCCTCTTCTCTGTTGGGGCCTTCTTTTAATACAAGTTGGCTAGGGCATCAAAGCATTCATTTTATGTCCTTAGGTGAGCAATAAGAGGCATCATATTATCTTTAACTGAGTAAAAAATGACCCTCTTGGCTTTGGCCTCCCTTTTCTTATAGGTTTCTCTTCCTACATTTGTAGTAGGTTCTTCCATCACCCTAGTAACCAACTCATTCAAGTCACTTTCTTTGAGGATATTAAAGACCCTAGCCTTCCAAGCATTGAAGTTTGAATCCTCTTCAAGCCTATATTTTGCTTTTACTGAAGAAGAAGCCCTACTAAAAATTGTTTACAGGAGAGATCTGATGCAAACCAAACTTATTGTTGATCTAAAATACAAACCCTTAATATTGGATCTATGCAGGCTCAAAACCCTGTCACAAATGAGATCCTTTCACGCCCTAAGCTCTGATACCATTTTAGAATTTAAGGGAAAATTAATAGTCTAGCTAGAAACATAAATGTTTTTATAAATTTGAAATCATTTGCTAGTGCAATTTAGGATCAACAAAACATTAAAATTCATGATGCATAATCTAATATCACAAATAAGAAAGTAACATAACATAGATATGAGTATTACCTTAGTTTTAACAAAGAACAAAAGTACCTAAAATTTTGTTTTTACCTTCCTCCAATGTATGCTTATAAAAATATTAGTATATCATGGATCAAACCCTTAGGGTATATCTCATCATGATCATAGCAACAATGCCAAGAAGAACTCTTAGGATAGGAAACCAGAAAACAAATCAACATGATTAAACACTAAATTCCTTTCCACTATCAAGCAATAGGAATGAAAATAAAAAGAACAATGTCCAACCTAGGGATGAAAAAAGAACCCACAAACAACCTTAACACTTTCAGCCCAAGAACACATAATTCTTCTTTAAAAAAGGCAAAATACCAACAATCCAAAACAACCCTAACAATCTAGTTCACAAATTAAGAATACTAAGGCTGCTAACAACAAGGTAAGGCAACACATCAATACATAAGGGAGGCACTGGTAAAACATCAAGGCGACATCATTTAGACCACAACAAGGAGGAACAAACAAACCAACAAGGTGGCACTAGAACACCAACAACCCTTTATGGTTGGTAGGGATAAACTCCTACAGGTTAGCGACATGAAAAATTAGTCATGGTTGATAGGGATAAACCCGCGACAGTTGGAGAAGAGTAAAAACACACAAGAGGGGAGCTGAGAGGACCCTTGTAAACCTGTCCAGAAGAGTCACAACAACCTTGCCACCCTGTCTAGAAGATTCACAACAAATCTAAGTCTCCAACTCGTCTAGGAGAAAGTAAGTGTGTCAAGTGAGGGATAGGCCACTCCTTATTTAGTTTTAGGTAGGTAATATAGGGTTAACACATTAACTTTTTAGATTAGGTTTACCCCTAAAATAAAAAACTAACTAAGATGTCAAGTGGTAAGACCAATATACTAAGTCAACACGATAATAAATCGAAGATAAGGGTTTCATGAACATGACAATCAACTTTCTTTAGGAAGAGGTAGGATCCAAAATAGAAAATCGATCCAACACATAAACATAAACTTAGGAGGGTAATAACTCAAGCAAAGTGTTTTTATCGATAAACACTAAGACAGTGTCAAAATGTCAAGTCCTTCTTTAATGGCATTTTTGTCCACATGAGTCTCATGATATAACTTATAAGATTTTATCATTCTAGCATACGTGGAAGGCTAATAACGTGATCATGTCTTTCTTCTTGACTGCTCCCAGGTCACATGGACCATCCCAGGAGAGAAGAAAGTCACACATCATCTCGTCTTGTACTTAAACCAAGAAACAACCCGATCCCATACCAGGATACCCCATAACACATCTGGGGGCCCTAGAATAGATCTAGGGTCTTAACCACCAAGGTACACAACCAAGGATCAATCCAAGTGATAAACAAGGATTCCCTGGAACACATCTAGGGACTTATATCATCAAACTTCTTGGTCCTTGATGAAGAACCCTCGAAATACATTGGGGGCCCAACTAGGGTCTTTTTCCATGGATCTAACTTCTTGGTTCCATACCAAGAACCCCAAGAGTGTATTGGGGGCCCTAGATCACAACTAGGGTATTTTCTATCCCTCCGTAGAATGGATCTTGCAACTTCTTTAATTTTAACATGGATCAACTATATCATTCACCAATATTTCAAAAATTCTTTTGCAAGACTACACTTTCAAGTTCATGAATCTTAACAATGAACATATTGAAACCTTTCAAGTACATGAATCTTAACATTAAACATATTGAAACCTATTCTTTGGTTTTGGTTTTCTTTGTTGCTTCATCTTATAAATAATTTCTTATGTAGATGGGCATTACACTGAGCTAACATCAATCGTGAATACTTGTATATTTATAGTTCGACTTTCATGATAGAACAATAAAATTTTATATGTACCATTGCCATTAAAGATTTTCTATTTTCTTATTCTTGTATCTCATATTTTTGCTAAGTATGCACCTTGTTATAGTTGATTTTCATTATGATAATTAAAGGATAAGATAGTATGTTTCTTGACCTACCATAGCTACAAGTACCATGGGTATGTGGGATGTACATTCATACATGTGTTTCAATATGTGTGTGTGTCCAAAGCATCTATAAACAGATGTAAGTGCAACAATATCTAGTTCACTTGGTTCAACTTTTGACAGGAGGAGGTTATACTCAAAAGTTTGGACTGTTATATGTTAGTGTTTATGTAACATATATTACAATTGTAGGAATAATACAAGATGTTTCTGTCCAAGATGTTTCATTGAAAAAATAAACGTCAATTTTATACATAGATACATAAACTTTTAAAAGGGAAGGATGTCAATATCAACTCCATGATATTCATAAAAACCAACTTACTATCTCATACATCGGAAAAACTAATAATAAAGGTATATATGGTCCCTTGTTGCCTTTTTAATAGAAGCAAAACCAAAAAATATGCTCTTGCCAAAAAAATTAGGATTTTTTCGGAAAATACAAACATCTTTGACAATTACCAACAAGTAGTATAAACATTGAAACTAATTACAATATTAATCAATATGAAAAAATATTTTTATTTACACATCTACAAAATAGAGATAGAAGAAAAATACCCTAATGTAGTAGAATGAGAGGCTTAATATTTTGATGTAAAAGAAATGTGATTCCTTCAGTGTTTGTATTGATATTCATGCCTAAAACAAAGTCAACATGAAAGATAAAATGCCAATTCCCATAATTGTAAAATGTTTGATGCTTATATAGTTATATAAGCTTAAGGCTGATCTTGGGGGACAACCAAGTTTCTTAAAAGGAATTAGGTAGTGAGTGTGAGTGTGTCCGTCTTGTGTATGTTTCTAAGGTGTTACAACCTATGCAAGCATGATGATAGGGAGAAAAATAGAGAAAATTTGTAGACTCGTGATATTGTAGCTTGGAATAATGAGTGCATAGTTGCAAGCTTTGTGGAAGACTCTAAGACTTACTATCCTACTAGTTCTAAGGTCCTATATTCATAAACATTAGTTTCATCGCACTGACATAGTTACAATAATTTGACTTCAACAATTTAGCATGGATTCATATTTGCATCCACATTCTATTTGCTAGTTTGTTGTTTTAGTTACCTTCTTGTCATGTTGCATTGTTGGTATTGTGTTGCATATTTTGGTGCTAGCCCTTTTTTGTTGGTGTAGATATTAGATTTTCATGTCAATGTGTTGTGGGTTTTCTACCTTGATAATGTGGGGTTGTCGATATATAATCCATTCGGTATTATGTTGCACGTCTGTAGGTCCTACAAAATATCATTTGTGCATCTCTACTTTTGCAATGTTAGGTTGTAGGTTAACCTTTTCAACTTTCTTTCAACGTGCTTGTTAATTGTACATGGTGGTCTTGTGCTATATTTGAGCTACAAAATTGTGTTATATTTGAGCTATGCACCCTCACATCTTGATGAAGCACTCCTTAGAGAGAAATAGTCTCCATTCCTTCAGGTTGTTGCTAAGAAAACTAAATCTTAACCTATTCCAAATTACACTATGTTGCACGAATTTCTGGAACATATTTATGTTGGGCATGTATGTATGAGTATCGTACGACTAGAAGCTTCACCCAAATTTGTAGGGAATGACAAGTTGAGAGTGACAATAATGTATTGATCTAAAAATGAAGAAGACTTGAAAAACTTGAATAATTATTGCAAGTGAAATGTTATGTGTTTAAAGCAACAAGATCAATTTGCAACACATAAATTAAGGATTACTTATGAAAAATACACATAGACAACAGCATAAACATTGAACATAAACACATGTGCACAACAATTGATAAAGGAGTTCACCCCTCTTATGGGCTACATCTCCTGGTCCAACTTCCAATGGATCATTATTATTAATTGCTCAAAAAGTGCTCAAAAACATGTCTTACAATTCTCAAACTGACAAACCGACTGCTCCAATGTCTTCCCAGCGTCCCAAAACCCCTGTCTAGGCTCTTTCGGCACCTCAATCAGTCGAAAAATGAAGAAGTTAGGCCTCCTGGAAGTCTCCCTCTTCAAGATTGTTGTCTCTGGTTCTACAATTCGCACCCCCCTTTGACAAACCTAGCTCACACACTCTTTTAAGCATAAAAACCTGCCATTGGGCGCAACTGCACCAACGGTGCAAACCATAGGACGATTAAGGCACCTCCAGCCCCTAACCGCCTCGACACCTGGGCGCATGGTAGCACATGACCGAATGCTGGGCAAAAGTGGTTAAGTCATTGTCCAACTGTATAACTCCCGCACGGTTAATCCACTGGTCAAACCATGGATTATCCACTGGTTAAAACCCCACGCACATATTTAATACAATGGCAAACTATGGTATATATATGCAATGTAATATTGCAATACATTGCAATTCAATGCAATGTAATGTGCGCACCAACGGTCGGGTTTTAATATATATGGTCATATGTAATACAATGTGTCCACGGGTCGGGGCTAAGCCCCGACCCGACCCCCCTTTGCATCCAACATATATCAACGTTAAATAATATTAAAACCATATTACTAACAAGGTTCATGTGGAGGCATAATGGGGGAGGTCCAGGGGTCGAACCCCGCGGACTCCCACAAAACTTTTACATATAACCAACCAATGAGGGGGACACGTGGCACCCATGGATTGGGCCACATGTCTCCTTATTATTCGCCATAAACCAGACACATGTCAACACGCTACTTGCCAACAATCGACCAATAAAAACATGCCACATCATCCACCTGCCACGTCACCGTACAGATGGTATGGCCCTGCCACATCACCGTACGGACTGCACGGACAAGTACAGTCAACATCCAAAAATTTTGCCTGTTTGGTTTGGCAAGCAGATCGTGATATCTTCTCCATACAGAATCAATTTGAGAAAGTAAATATACCGCTGGAATCAGGAAGACGAGACGGATGCAATGACACTATTTTCTTCACATTTTGAGCACTTTGAAAATTGAGCAAAATTTGATCCCCTGATCACACCTCCCCATTGGGAGGCTTTTGGACCTCCAAAATACTATCTCAGTCTATGTGAAAATGAGGGTATAGTTCCCTCACCCTTCCAACCTCAATCCACTTGGCCTTGCTTGGATTCGTCCCTTTAAGACCAACTCGCAAATACTCCACATTTCCTCTCTTCGAAGTTCACATTCTCCTGTCTAGTATGGTGTCTTCCTGCAGTTCTGTTAGATACTCTGGAGAAAAATCATCTATGGAAGAAATCTGAACATGCCCTCCTTGATCATCAATCAATGGAGGCTCATACAATTTCAAATTCTCAACATTAACAACTGCATACATCTGCATATATGGAGGCAAATCTAAACGAAAAGTGTTGTTACCAATCTTGTCAACAATTTTGAAAGGACCATATTGAATCGGTTTCAACTTTTTACCTTCTTCTTTAAGCCTCTCCTTGCTGATGTAAAGCCACACTTCATCACCAACTTCGAAACTGTGATCAACACGATGCTTGTCATGTCTCGCTT
>ML784699.1:148669-183095 GCA_009831015.1 Picea engelmannii | reverse complement strand
CTTATGGGCTACATCTCCTGGTCCAACTTCCAATGGATCATTATTATTAATTTCTCAAAAAGTGCTCAAAAACATGTCTTACAATGCTCAAACTAACAAACCGACTGCTCCAATGGCTTCCCAGCGTCCCAAAACCCCTGTCTAGGCTCTTTCGGCACCTCAATCGGTCAAAAAATGAAGAAGTTAGGCCTCCTGGAAGTCTCTCTCTTCAAGCTTGTTGTCTCTGGTTCTACAATTTGCACCCCCCTTTGACAAACCTGGCTCACACGCTCTTTTAAGCGTAAAAACCTAGCACCGGGCGCAACCGCGCCAACGGTGCAAACCGTAGGACGATTAAGGTGCCTCCAGCCCCTAACCGCCTCGGCACCTGGGCACATGGTAGCACGTGACCGAATGCTGGGAAAAAGTGGTTAAGTCGTTGTCCAACCGTATAACTCCCGCGTGGTTAATCCACCGGTCAAACCATGGATTATCCACTGGTTAAAACCCCACGCGCATATTTAATACAATGGAAAACTATGGTATATATATATATGCAATGTAATATTGCAATATATTGCAATTCAATGCAATGTAATGCGCGCACCAACGGTCGGGTTTTAATATATATGGTCATATGTAATACAATGTGTCGACAGGTCGGGGCTAAGCCCTGGCCCGACCCCCCTTTGCATCCAATATATATCAACATTAAATAATATTAAAACCATATTACTAACAAGGTTCATGTGGCGGCATAATGGTTAGCGAATATTTGCCAAGGCTTTAACAATGGGGGAGGTCCGGGGGTCAAACCCCGTGGACTCCAACAAAACTTTTACATATAACCAACCAATGAGGGGGACATGTGGCGCCCATGGATTGGGCCATGTGTCTCCTTATTATTTGCCATAAACCGGACACGTGTCAACACGCTACTTGCCAACAATCGACCAATAAAAACGTGCCACGTCATCCACCTACCACGTCACTGTATGGATGGTACGACCCTGCCACGTCACCGTACGAACTGTACGGACATGTACAGTCAGCATCCAAAAATTTTGCCTGTTTGGTTTGGCGAACAGATCGTGATATCTTCTCCATATAGAATCCGTTTGAGAAAGTAAATATACTACCGGAATCAGGAAGACGAGACAGACGCAATGACACTGTTTTCGTCACATTCCGAGCACTTTGAAAATTGAGCAAAATTTGATCCCCTGATCATGTATACTAAAAAATGAAAAAAAATAAAAAAAGAGGAAATTTTCAAAAATTGAAATAGAACATAATTGATTAATTTCATAACTTAAAACTATTTAAACCCTTTAAGCCTCTAATAGTGTTCATGTGTTCAATTCTTGTAAATTTCTCACATTGCTATGTCCATGTTTAGATATACACAGATTGGGTTTGTGTGACATTAAATCAAATCTTTACTAATTATGCATGACTAAAAATAATATTTAGTCATATAATATATATATCTAGTGCCATGGTATGTTTTGTAAATTTAACCTACAACTTCATCCCACTCCAAATGTATCATGCTCCCAAGAGTGGTTAGTACTTGGGTGCCTATTCATTTCTTTAGATGGTAACCATTACATATTTCTCATGTGAAAGCATTGGATTGTCTCAACTAACATCGAACTTTCAAAGGCTTTAATATTTTAAGTTTGATGTTATTTACAATCCAAAAATTGATATTAAACATTTAAGACATCAATTAGAGTTGTTCAATATCTTAGTATCGATGTAGGGTGGAAAATGAGGGGGGGGGGTTACCCTTAACCCCGAAGGAAAATCTGTATATACCTATGCTTGGAGCCTTGGTATTTCTTCTAGCTGAAGCCTATGCACTTATGAAAGGTTTGAATATTGCCAAAAGTATTTTCATTTCGAGTTTGATAGTGGTAGGGGATTCTAAAATTTTCATTAGGTACATGGTATTGGACTTAAATCCTCTAGATTCTCGATTGGCATAAATGACTGAGAGGATTAGACATGTTAAAAACTCATTTGCAAATGTGAAATTCTTCCATATATTGTGGGAAAACAATCTAGTTGTGGATTGATATGCCAATTAAGAAGCACTGAAAAAGGTGGGGACAATTTTCATTAATGGCAAGGAGTATCACCGACCCATCCCATTATTAATGAAGTGCATCCCACATATCATTCAATTAAATGGGCTCACGGCCCTCAACATGCATGGAGTGAGGAAGTGTGAGAAGAGATTGCTCCTCTCATATCACACTCATGTAACTCCCCCTTGCATGATTTTGAATTATATGTTCGTGTTTGGCACAAGCGTGATGGGGTTATGGAATTGTACTTGGATTTCCCTAGATTTTGGTATCGAATTTTAAGGCCATGTTGGGAAACTAAATGTTTGGATTCTTTCATGGTGGCATGGGTGTTTCTTAGTCTCATCTTCTTTGGGAAACTGGCCATCACCTTGGACGAATTCTAGTGGCTATCCTTTGGAAATTCAAGTTTGAGGTTCTTCATGTTTTTTCTTTGAGTTTGGAATTGAAGAAATTGTAGTTTCCATGGTAAGGTTCATGTCTCCTTTTTGTTTTGGATTGTTCTTCTTTGTCCCTTTACTAGTGCCGAGAGTCTTGAATTGGTGCTCTCTATGGATTTTGGGTCAATTGTGCCTTAGACTTTCCCCCCTACTGAAGTAGGCTATGTTCCTTTATTGTTCTTACCTTGAGTCTTGATAACCACTCTATCTCATTGCAAGTCAAGTATGGTAGCCCTAAAATTGGTGTTTATCCTCTTTTGTTATGTGACTTGGACAATATCATATGTCAGATGGATTACAAGGAGTTACATGAGAGTAGGAGGGTTATTAAAAAAACATGATGAAGCAACTGACGGACATGACAACTTAATTCATTCAATCAAAGAGAAAATGGAGGACCAAGAAAACAACACCAACTCTCAAGTTGAAGCTATAATGATCATTCTCTTGCAACATGAAAGAAATATTACTGCATTAGAGACTGAACAAAGAGAGCTACATTACTTGGTTGCTCAATTATCAAAAGGGAAGCATTATGAAAATTACATTCATGTTCACTCTGCAAATTCGAACTTCGGGAAGTTTGTAGAAGACAACACAGTTCATCAAGTTCCAGATCATGTGAAACAATGAAGAAAATGATGGGCCCAACCAAGGAAGTAGTGTATGAATCCACTAGTTTATTGCCTTTAGCTATTTAAATAAATATGTTTTTTAAAGTTATCAGGATTCTAGTTTTTTTTAGGATATATACCATTAGTTATTCTAGTAATATGTTGTATCAATTTTTTTTCTGGTATCCAACTATATGCTGGAACACTCTTTCCTTTTGTCTTGTGAACTTTGGTTTAAACACAACTTTTTATGTACCTTTGTTCTGAGCTTTGCTTCAACATTTTATTAATATAAATCCTCTAGTTATTGTTAAAAAAGAAGAAGGAAATATTTGTATCGATGTAGAAAGATCCTTGATCACTTAAGCACATTGGCATATTATGTTTTACATGTGAATAGAACTAAAAAGATAAGATGTGTCAGCTCTCTTTGTTCATATAACCTTGAAAATTATAAAAATGGCATGATTGATAGATTCAGTTGATTTTTCAAATTTTGAATTTTTTTTGGCACGAGAAACAATAATGATTCAATTGATTTTTTGCCCCACGTGGTCATGAGTGTAAATTTTTCTAGCATAGGTGACTGTTGTCCTAATTTTCTTTCATTAAATAATTTGAATATAATTTATTTAACAAAAAAATGCTTTTTTTAACATTGCGTCAATTACACAGTGGTTGAAAAACTTTTCATTCCTTTGATCAAAGCTTACAAGGTGACCTATGCACCTTGCTTTGAACCAATCATTGTATGGTCATTAAATCACCTCAAACAAAAGCGTATGACTTGTGTAGAAGATTGGCCAGCTACATTAGTACAACTTGTGTTTTTTCTTCCTTTCTTGGATAGCAAATCGCTCTTCCTCCCCTTTCAACATTAAAACATGCTTAAGCAACTATGATATAGACTGCACGACCCACTATACTTGTTGGTATTTTTAGTAGATCTACTCATGTTCTTCCTAATGCACTCTTTCTTCCTCTAGCTCTCTTACTTTCTTCTCATATGATATCAACCTATCATATCTTGTCCTCTTTATGCTTTGAGAGAAACAACTAATCTTCTCAATCCTTGCTGCGACCTATCTCAATCTTGAGATGTATGACTAAGATTAAATCATAATCTAAGTCATTAATGTTATATAACTTCTAGAACATTTCATTTAGATTCCTAAGACCAAGTTAACTTCAAAACATTAAACATTCAATTTTGTTTTTTATTTTTTAATTTTCAAGTGAAATGACAAAATGGAATTAGTGATCCCCTTTCCAAGGTGGTCACCAATGAAATGTCGTGAACCACTTCCTACATGTTCACATTGAACCTGTGCAAGAAGTTATTGCTCGAGTTACATTTCTCAACACTCCCTCGTAGCGAGGAAATAATTTTGCACCAATCAAACTCTGTCTCGGAATGCTTCTCAAACTTCTCTTTTTCTAAGGCCTTGTTTAGAATTTCAACCACTTGTTGATCTGTGGGAATATAATAGAGCTTCATTGCTCACAACTAAATCTCATCTCATATGAACTGATATATGATCTACATGTGTTTGGATGTATCACAAAACACTGGATTCTCATAGAGTTTGACACAACTTTGATTACCACAATAAATGACTATGGGGTCCTCTTATCCCCATTTTGTGGATAACTAAGGAGATGATGTCTTGAGGCCCTAAGGTTGCAGATATGGAGTGTTGAGAGACTACATGACTAATGATACTATTTGCATAGATGGAAAACCCACTCACCACCACAAATGGTCACAGGTTTGCAGATGGCATCCACCGAAATAGCTGGCTTCTGAAAGGAAGTGGGCCTTGATCCATGAGGTACAAGTCAGTATTATGGTGAGCATCATTTCAATATTCAATCCATTTGATTATGTTGTATCTTATATTTCTCTAGATTTCATGATATATGCTTAGACATTATGCCTTTTTCCCTACTTCACCTTGGTGGTTGACATTGTGCCCTAGTAAGTGGTTTTCCTTGGGGATGGGTTTGCTACTAGGATCACCCAAGAAAGCAATGAAACACTTATATTTGAATAAATGGGACCCACAATATAATAAAGAAATGGATATCTAGTGGTATGACATTGTCATCATCTGGTCACCAAACCAGGGCAATGACTCTCAATTGTATGGTTGAGAGAAAGGGGGTCTCATCACGAGCCAACCTTCTCATTTCCATTAGGTGTTTGTGGGTGGCATTGCCATCACCTAGTCACTATGCCAGGGAATTGACCTTCAATCTCTCCTTATTCTATTATGAAAGAAAATATAAAGAAAGAAAGATAAAAGACAATTAATGGGCTTGGAAAAAGTGCATTGTGGACGAAGGTACTACACACCCTCTACAAAGGCACCCATGAATGAGACACTACAAACCCTTGTATGTCATGAGCCCTATGCCCATTGAGTATTGACCCCTACCACTTCATCCAATTTACATGGATTAGAGAAGGATATCTTGGAAGCTCTCCTTGACCTAGGGCAAGGCCTACCCAATAGGACACCTCATCAACCCTCCCATATTTAAGCTTGAAAAGTCGCATAGTGTCTTTGAGTTGTTAATTGTTTGATATAGTGATATTTGATGCACATGCTTGGATGGATTATTTATTGATTGGATTCACTTATCATGATGTTACGACTTGAGATCCTTGGAGGGCGTGTTCATTTTTCTTTGTAGGACCTAGTTGGTGGACAATTTTGGGAGAAAAAAGCCTAGCTTGGGATTCCATGGGGCTACAATCCCACAAGTTGGATGTCAGGGGCCTGCATGCCAGATGATAGAGATAAGACTTGGACGACCTTGATGATTACTTGGACAACGTAGCCCACCCTTTACTTGCCAAACATTTTTCCCAAGAGGGGAAAACGTTCCACTTTTGAGTTTGACGTCGTGATCTTGGGGGCTAGGGCATGGTGGTGAGGTGCCACTCTTTGACACATGGGAGTTTGAGGAGGAGAAGGGTATTCACCATGATGAGAGTGCTTATATGCTTGACATGTGGCCTTTGGAGGCCTATCCATGCTTCTCCAACACCAACGACTTCCTCAAAGTGGAAAAACGTCCCCTAAAGGGGTGACGTTCTCCTAAATTAGGGTTGTATTTGTGCAAAAAGTGAAATTTTAAGTGAATTGTTTAATATCACTTTGTTAAGGGGGTAAGATTAGGGTTTTTGACCCCTAATATTGTGTTTTACTCCTTAATTTATGGACAATCTATGTTAGCTACATTTTGTATAAATAGAGATCATAAGATCTTATTTGAAACATAACTCTCCCTCTGGTAGAGACTTTGGTCTGAAATTTTCAGCTATCTTGGCTCTTTTATCTATTTTTGCACTTGTGTATGGCTATGCTTATGAATGGTTGATGGAAGAAGTGATGCACTAGCCTTTGAAGATTATTCTATTGCTATTGTGGTGAATTATCTTGGAATTTTTCCTTTAATTGGTATGGTTTTTACTTTCTTGCTATCATTTGTTTCAAGTCAAGGTTATTGTGCTAGGAACTAGGTGGGAAGTATAAGGGCATACACCCCCACCTTAGGCTTCATCAATTTATGCTTCATCTTATTGCTTTAACAAGGGTTTGCTAAGAGAAGTATAAGGGCATACACCATCTTAGCTTAAACCTTAGCCTAGAGAAACTTGCCTTGGGAAGTAAAAGGGCCTACACCCCCAAGGAAGTAGCTTATCTAAGATCCTTTTGACTCCATTAATCCAATAGTAAAGGCACTAGTCATACTTTTTTGCATTGGAGATATAAAATCATTGCTAGCAGGAAAACCCCCCTATGACTACACCAGGGTTCAGAATGTAGGCATATCAATTGAATGTCTAAAAGTAAATTCCTTCTCTAGACTACCCCAAACATACCGAAACTAATACAAGAAAAGAAAATATGAGGGACATCGGGTAACTATACCTCTACTCCACGTCTGGTGATGATCCCTTCGTGCTTGAAAGTTTCATTGACTGCACGCCTCCTCCCAGGGCTGACCTACATCCAAAGATTGACAAACAGGAAACGAAAAGCATGCTATTCCATATACAAATTAGGGTCAGGTGTTATAACGTCAAAACATAAACCAATAAAAACATTCAGTACACCATGATTTGGGACAAGAAAAGTAATATTTTTATTAATAACTCAATGATTATACATTTAAAATCAAAGTCGACTACTACTCCATGAACCTAGTTTGGGCTCCTCTTCACCAAGCTCCAAGTGAACCTTTATATAAGCTTCTCCTCTCAACCTTCTGATCTCTTCTTGGGAAATGAATGGGTTCTGATGGAGGAAGAAGGGGCTAATGGGGAAATGTTGAGGAAATTCTCACAAAAGAGATGCAATGACTTGGGAAAGGAGGGCATGTGAAATCGGGCAGAGTTTCAATGTTCTTATGTCTAGATGTAAAATGAGACCCCAACACCTCCTTTTATATGACAAAAGGATGGTTATTCGGTTGGGTGACGGGCTATAGGCGATGGATTAGTTGAGAAACTACCCAATAGCCCATAATGTCAATGAATTCCTTGCAACTTTTTTATTTTTTCCAACTTTTGCAAGTATACATGGATTGTAATGGTGCAACATGCGTATGTACGTAAGTTGTAGTGGTGCAACAAGCATATGTACACGGGAAGTAGTGGTACAGGGTGCATACATCTTCAAAAAATTGGTTTTTAAGAAGAGAAACTCACCAGTGATTTGGAAAAAAATGCAAGTAAGGGAGCCAATGGCCATGTATGCATGTGTAGAGAAATTTATGGTTATAACACTTTGTTCAGGGATGCTCATGCATATGCTAGGAAATGCAAATATTTCCAGTTAAGTGTCGGTAGAGAAAAGAGGGCAGTCGTTCCACTCCATCCAGTGGCCATATCCAGACTATTCAAACAATGGGGAATAGACGTTATAGGA
Source organism: Picea engelmannii (assembly GCA_009831015.1). Lineage (NCBI taxonomy): Eukaryota > Viridiplantae > Streptophyta > Pinopsida > Pinales > Pinaceae > Picea > Picea engelmannii. The sequence continues at coordinate 175,029 of ML784699.1, read as the reverse complement.
GAAATTACTCCCAATTCTTCGAAACAACATAAATATATCTTGGCTGCCATAAATTATTTTATGAGATGGACAAAGGCTATCCCTCTCATGTATGCTAACGAAAAGGTAGTAATCCAATTTTTAGAACAACAAATGATAACAAGGTTTGGATTGCCCTTCATTCTCGTTTCTAACAATGTTGCCTACTTTTCTTCCATGCTCTTGAAAGAATTCATGCTTGATAAGGGGATCATAATAATATATTATGAAAACTATTATCCGTAAGGGAATGGGGTAGCAGAGTCCACTAATAAAAACCCGGTGACAATTTAAAAAAAAACAGTTGTTGAAAACCATAGGAATTGGCATAATTTGGTTCATAATGCCCTAGGTCTGATAGAGTAACCCCTAAAGAAGCCATAGGAAACTCTTTGTCCTTTCTGGTATTGGGTAAGAAGTGATTCTTCCAAACAGATTGTACCCTCCATATTTATAGCTTGCTCAGGCATTAAGAGGTCAGCCCTCATTCTCTTTAAAACAAAGGATTGATACCCTTCTCACACTGGATGAAGAAAGGAAAAAGGATAAAGTTAAGTTCATCGTTCATCAACAGGTAGTTAAAATATGGTTCAAGAAACATAAGTCCAAAGAAAAAAAATTCTAAGTAGGGGACCTAGTTTTGATGTGGGATAAAGAAAATGAGTCCAAAGGAAAACACTCAAAGTTCCAAAATCTATGGCTCAGACCTTTTCAGGTAGTCGAGAAGATCAGGGCAGGCACATACCGGTTGCAGAATCTAAGGGGGGAATTTGACACCCTCTTGGTGAATGGCTAGGGATTAAAACAATACTTCTCCTAAAAAAAAATGTGTGTGTGTGTGTGTGTGTGTGTGTGTGTGTGTGTGTGTGTATTGATGTTTTGTTTCAGTTATTGTTTATTTTTCAGCGTATATTTTGATCAAGACAGGTGTGTGGGTTTAGGGAAGACAGTTTTCAAACTCCTTTTTCATTCTTTATTTTTTTCTTGTTATTTTCTTTCAATTACGTTGTGTTTCATAAAGAAATGGTTGAACTTAATGAATACAGTAAAGTATACTCTACTCTTGACCTACACTAACATGAAAAATAAGAGACGTTGGGCGGACACAAATTTTCAAAATCATATTTTTCTTTGTAAGCATACTACCTGGGGAAGTGATGAAATATCTTCCTAGTGTCCTAGTAGAGCTAAATGGAAATATGGCTAGCTAGAAAGAATCACATGTACCTATGGACAAAGCCAGGGAAAGCTCCACTTTAACAGTTTCACCTTGTCCAAAAAAAAATATCCTCCTCTCTGACTCACTCTTGGTATTTATACCAGAAAAATATGTTCCATAAAAAGAGCGTAAAGTCTGAGAGGGTATGAAGATAACTTCGTTGGGGCTATGGACACTCGTTGGCAGCAGAGCAAGGTCTGTGATGTCGGGGTGAGTCTGTCGGGGCAATGGACACTCGTTGGCAACAAAGTAACACCGTAATAAAGGAATGATAGCTAAATTTCCTCATGCCAATGGACTCCCTAACCGACTCTTGTCTAGAAAGGACATGTATTGTGATTAACAAGAAAGGGGATGTAAAAGATAAACCCCAAAGGCAGATCTGAATTCACAAACCCAGGAACTTTTGTACACATTGATAGGAAAGGTTATGTTAAAATAATAGAATAAATCCAGATGTTTTCTTAACCAATTTGCATGAGCTAAGCACGAGGGAAGGACAAGAGATTATGTTTTTGCCTAGAGAATCACCATTTTTTGAGAACTCAACACACCCTAAAAGTATTTGTGATTTTTTTCTTTTGGGTACCACTTTGTCATTTTTGAATGAAGTCATTTTGTGTAGGGATCGATAGGTTTTCCTATTGTTTTGTTTTATCATCGATCACATTCGATTTGGTTTGAAGTTTGATTGAATGGATTGACATTTTTCACTAAGTAAACATGGCAATAGACTAATTTCACATAGTTTAGTTTTTTTTTATAAAAAAAGGTCGTGTGCCAATCGATGATTCTAGCCTACGAAAAAAAGTTCTCTAAAAATTGCCAATGTATCGTCGGCATAGGCGAAATCCGAAAGATAAATTGTCAACATATAAAACAACAATATTCAATCGTTGATCATCGATGTATCATCGGCATCGGTGAACATGGAGAAAGGGCACGGTAACATATGTCTAAAGAAAATCACTGATGTCGAAAAGAAACGCTTCTCGTGCCGAAAAGGTCAAATCAACTGTCACGTGTTTTGTCGCGTAGATAGTCCATATTGCTCAGTTATCACCCACGCCGTCTTTTTATGTCCCCTGTGTAATATTCATACTTCCACGTCAGCACTGTATGGCAGTTTGGTTCGACATCAGAACTTTTTCCTAGAAACATCAACGAAACAACGTCAAAGACAATATGTCGACGTTGATGCACTCATTAACTACTGGCATATTTCTAGAATACCAAACTATAAGATTTAGATCAAACCTTTATCCTTTCAATTTGGTTTGAAGTTTGTTGAACAAATTGACATTTTTCTCTAAGTAAACGTGGCATCAAACTAAGTGCACACCACTTAAAAGTTGTTTTGTAAAGAGCCATGTGCCCATCAGTGATTCTAGTCTGTGAAAATAATTCCTTAAAAACAATCGTTGATGTATCGTCAGCATCGGTGAAATCCGAAAGGAAAAATTCCCACATAACAACGATATTCTTCGATCATCGATCATCGATGTATCATCGACATCAGAAAAATGGGAGAAAGGGCACGCCAAAAAAATGTATTCCTAAGGATAATCACCGATGCCGAAACAATGTTTCTCATGTCGAAAAGGTCAAATCAATCGTCACGTGTTTTGTCGTGTGGATAGTCCGTATTGATCGGTTATCACCCGTCATATTTTGATGTTCCATGTGTCGTATCTATACTTCCACGTCTTCTCTTCCACATTAGCACTGTACAACAGTTTGGGTCAACATCAGAACGTTTTCCTAGAGGCACCAACGAAACAATGTCAAAGACAATTCGTTGACGTCGATGCACTCGTTGACTACCGGCAGGTTGCTAAAACACCGAACTTTTGGATTTAGATCGAACGTTTATCCTCTGACACCAGTGATCCTAGTTGATCTGTGTTGTTGATTTAATGATCCTACGTATCCTCGATGTCGATAATACTAGTTCCATTGGAGTGAGAAAATGCTCAGATAATTTGAGGAGACACCTCTAGCTAGGTGAAGGATGAGGTTTTCGATATGATGGATAATTAAGAACTTCACATAACCAATAAAATGATGTTGCACATTGACCAACTCTCAAAAATTTGAATTCGTTGATGAACTCTAAAGTAACACGCTCCTACACTGCCAGCCTACGTTGCATTTAATCCTTAGCATGATGTGGATTATGTTATAGATTGTATAGATCATATCTATACTCCTAAATTTAAGACTCGATGCGACACGGTAGTTATGTTTTAAATTAAAATTTTTATTCCCAAGCATGGTATTCCATTCGTAAATCATTGATCTCCCAAGCAGACAAAGGAGAAAGAGAGAACATCGAAGAGGTAATGGGTCATTGTTCCACTTCAATTACCAGTGATCCCAGGTTATTTCCTGCAAGGAAGAGGAAATTTCTTTTACGAAAGCCGACAACCAGACGCTTACCAAGAACGACCAACATGAAAGAATTGGAGATCGATGAAGGGCCGACATCGGCGAGCACAAGGAAACTTGATTTTATTTCAAAGATGGAGTCAATTATCCAAAATTCCACCAAGAAATAGTTTACCCAACCTCCAACGTTCGGAGACACAGAGAAAAACACCGGATCTAAAGAAATGCTCCCACATTGGGGGGATCGTCTAACAAAATCAATTAGGAAATGAGGAATATTGACTTGCCATAGTTCGGCCCACTAGAGGATTTCTTCGATTTATGTGACATATTTAAGCGGCATGAAGAGCAAGATCAGCTATGCGAAACAAAGATTTCACAGGTTTCAAGCATGATCTCGGGCCAAGTGAAGAAGTTCATGGAGCCCCCGATTAAATCTCTCACAGACTTACAATGCATGAGTGTCAAACTAATCAAGTACAAAGAACAAGCAATTGAGATGAAGGAGGTCGTCTCCACTCCGATGGATCAACACATGTTCCCTTATGCACATACATGTGAAGATCTCTTCTACAGGTGGTCGGAGTACGAAAGAAACAATCCACTTTAGCAAAATGACAAGATGATCTTAAGAGAACTGATAGATAAATTCTGCCACATGTCGTTTTCTTGACTTAACACAACTTTAGTAGTTTTTTTTAGTTTAGTTATTTTTATAAATAAGAGAATCGACCTTGTGCTTAAGGGTCGATGGTTTTGGAGAGAAAGACTTTTTATGAAATATTGTAAGAGAATTATTTATGCGCAAGTTATTTTAATTTAGAATTTATGTTTAGAACCAAAGACACTTCCTTCATCGGAGGTGTGAATGTGATTGGACTAAGGGGGCTTATCTCTGTCTTTGAATTCAATATTTTGCTGTTGATTTGAGTAAGAGTTGTTGCATATGTTATTTAATTTATCTTATAATATTGCAACAATTATTTTATTCTATTTGATGAATAGAAATAGATTGTGTTAATATGTGATTGATAGCAGAGCATTGAAAATTACTTTTTATTTCACTAATTTCTTGTCACGTTTATATTTTCTTTATGTAAACGTTATCTCAGATGATGTTTAATGTTTACAAGTCAAATAATATTATTGCTATCTTGAAGTAGTTTCGATCCTCATTGTCTGCATGCTAAGGTATAAAAGGTTATCCCAAAACCCAATTTCCTCCTATATATTACAACTTATCTCTGTCATTTAGCTTAGGCTCCACCTTTCTTTCCCACTAATGATAAAAAGAACAAAAAAGAGAATTTCATGGCCTGAGGAAAGGTTTCACAAAAAGACATTTCTATCGTTCATGATTAAATCCCATTGATAAATCTAGCTAGATCACAAATCTGGAGAACCATACCACTCAGTAAATGCTTGCAAGTCTTATTGGGCCTCTCAAGTGGGTTTTGTTCATGTTGTTGAGTTAAAGGAATCTCATACCCCTCAATAGGACCCTACAAGAAATTCAAAATCATGTCTTAGTGAGACAAATATCATCCCTTCAAATGAAGAAGTATTGCAGGAAGGATGTCCTTTGTATGCAATACAAGTACTGAACTTTGTGAAGGACCATAAACCAAGCCTAGAGGATGATACTATATTGAGAGAATATAGAGATGTGTTCTCGAAAGAGGTACCAGGCCTACCTCCAAGAAGAGACATTGATTTCTTAATAGAAATTATACCTGGAGTGGTGCAAATGTCTAGAGCACCTTATAGGATGAGTACCCTAGAGCTAGTTGAGCTCAAATTACAGTTGAAGGAGATGTTGGACAAGGGTTATATCCAGACTAGTGTGTCTCCTTGGGGAGCACTAGCCTTTTTTTTGAAGAAGAAGGATGGCACACTCACATTGTGCATAGATTATAGACAACTCAACAAAATGACAATTAAAAATAAATATCCCTTGCCCAAAATTGATGACTTATTTGAATAGTTAAGGGGCGCTACAGTTTTATCCAAGATTGACTTGAGGTTTTGATACCATCAAGTTCATATTAAGGATAAATACATCCACAAACAACCTTTAGGACAAGGTATGGGCACTATGAAGTTATGGTGGTGCCATTTGGGCTTACCAATGCACCAACCACCTTCATGTGATTGATGAATAGTGTGCTAGGAAATGTTTTGGACAAATTTGTTATTTTTAATTGATGATATCCTAATATATTCTAAGAGAAGGGAAGATCATGAAGAACACCTCAAGTTAGTGCTTCAAGTGTTGAGAGAACACAAGATCTATGCAAATCTTAGTAAGTCTGACTTTTTTCAAAAACAAGTTCATTACTTAGGCCATGTCATCACTAAGGAAGGAGTGGCAGTTGATCCTAACAATATCAAAGCCACTATGGATTTTCCTACACCAAAATATGCAATTGATATCAGATCATTTATGGGCCTAGCATGGTACTATAGAAGGTTCATAAACAGGTTTTCTCCAATCACCTCCCTTCAAAAAAAGGGGGTCAAATTTGTTTGGAAAGATGAGTGTGAAGAAAGTTTTTAGCAGCTGAAACATTTATTAACCAATGCACCTTTGCTGAAGATTGTAGACCCATACAAGGATTTCCTTGTGTGCAAAAATTCCTGCAAAGAAGGACTCGGAGGAGTCCTCATGCAAGAAGGGCATGTAATCTATTATGAATCTAGGAAATTGAATAAACATGAAGTGCATTATGTGACCCATTACTTAGAATTAGCTAACATAATGCATGCCTTAAAAATGTGGAGAAATTACCTCCTAGGAAGAAAATGTGTGCTCGTGACAGACCATAGTGGACTGAGGTATTTGTTTGACCAACGCAAGCTAAATGATAGTCAAGCCAGATGGATGGCTCTCCTTATTGAATTTGATTTTGAAATCAAACACATCAAGGGAAAAGAAAATAGAGTGGTAGATTCTCTCAGTAAGAGCATGAAAGTGATTCACTTGGAAGTTGTAAGCACTTGTGAATAAGACATCAAGACAAGAGTCAAGAGTGCACAAGAAACAAATGAATTTTTCAAAATTGTAAAGACACATCTAGAACAAGAACCCACATGACTAAAATATGATGGCTATCAATTGTTGAATGGTGACATATTAACCTACAAAGGTCAATTGTATATCCAAATTTGTGATGACTTGAAGAGGTTCATCATGAATGAACTACATAAAATACCATACATTGGTCATCCTAGTTATCAGAAAATGATCACAGCCGCTAAGAAATTGTTTTATTGGCCAGGAATGAAAAAGTACGTAGCTGATTATTTAGCTAAATTTTTGGAATTCCAATAGGTTAAGGTGGAACACAAACATCCAACAGGGTTGTTACAACCCCTACCTATCCTAAAATGGAAATGGGAAACCATCCCCATGATTTTTTTCACATGATTACCTAAATCGACCAAACAATATGATGCAATTATGGTAGTTGTGGACAGGTTGAGCAAGGTTGCTCACTTTATCCCGATAAAGTCCACTTGTAAGGAAATAGATATTGACAATATTTTCATGAAATAAATATTTAGGCTACATGGGATTCTTAGGGAAATCATATCTAATAGAGATACAAAATTCACCTCAAAATTTTGGAAATCTTTGTTTGTTGGTTTTGGAACTAAATTGTTATTTAGTATAGCCTATCACCCTCAAATTGATGGGAAGACAGAGATGATAAACTAAGTATTGGAATACATGTTAAGGATGCATGTGATACATCAACCCAAGAAATGGGAAGAATACCTACCACTGGTATAATTTTCCTACAACAATGGCTATCATGAATCCTTGAAAATGAGTCCTTTCGGGGCTCTCTATGGTAGACACTGAAAAATTCCAATCAATTGGGATAACCCAGTGGACAAAATTACACTTGGGCTAGACATGATAAAGGAGTTGGACCAACAAGTAGCATAAATAAATAAAAATCTAAAAGTGGCCCAGGACAGGTAGAATAATTATACATATAACAAGAGGACTCATAGAGAGTTTAGAATAGGGGATCATGTGTATCTACGAATTAGACCGAAGAGAAGTTCCTTGAGAATTGGAACATGTGCCAAGATGGCACCTCAGTTTTTTGGACCTTTTGAAATTTTGGACAGAGTGGGACATGTAGCGTATAGATTAGCTTTACCTCCCATAGTGAAAGAACATAATGGTTTCCATGTTTCATTGTTAAAGAGATATGTACATGATTCTTCTCACATAATTGATTGGTCTATGATCCAAGTGGAACCATAGGGAGAATTCCTACCAGAGCCATAATGCATAATAGATAGGAAATAAATCTTACTCAAGAATAGAACCATTGCACAGGTCAAGGTGCAGTGGAAACACTTTGGTCCCGATGAAGCTGCATGGGAACTGGAGGATTCCATGAAACATGCAATACCCTTTTTTGTTCATTTTTGTATATATAGTTTTTGTAGAAAATAGAACACTAAGGGTGATGTTCCTTTAATGGGGAGGGGATTGTAACACCTGTGTTTCCCCCAGTTTGTAAATATAACTATTATCATGACCAAAACTATAGACATGCATGTTATGTGATCATTAAAAGACAATGGGAATTTGATAAATTATGTAATGTAAATATTTGATTATAAATGTAACGGGGTTATGTTTAAATACCATTGAAGAGATGGAATTCGTAGGTTATGATGTCATGAGAGGAATGGTGAAAGAGGGAGACCCTCACTGGTTGAAATAACCCCGCCAATACAATACTCTACCAAAAATTAAATGGAGCGCAGACCTTGAACCGTCCTCTGCCTAGAATTTTCATTACCGGGTGTTGACGAGCGAAAAGGACCGTCCGTCAATTAAGAGAGTGGAACCGGTCCGGGGTTGTCTAATAACCCAAGCCGTTTGGAATGGACCACTCTGATGGGTTTAACGGCTCCGTTGGCCGCCCTAAGGTCTCCTAAAGAAGCCGAAGAGGATAGCCAATCTGAGTTGAGTGATCTAACTAAACTAAAAACTACTAACTATTATATATACAAAAGACTAATAACTCAAATCAAATACCTAATTACTAATTTAATTACAATTTATTCACAAATGTGCATTATCTACAATCTACAGATTTGAATAAAACCTGTGAAACTAATGTGCTTGCTGTCCTAAAACAGCGAAGAATAACTCTTTTTAATTTTGTGATTTATGGATAAGAAAGTAAGTTAACTGAAATTCAACGATCTAATCTATTACTTAACTCAATTACTAGCTATTATACTAAGCAAATAATTGACAAACAAACCTAGAAACGCTCCAAATTTGCCCTGCTTATGATGATTCCTTAAGCTGGTTGGCGGAAGAAATTCACGCCAATTAGTNACAATCAAGTTCTCGCCAATGCATCAATCAAACATTTAACCAAGGCGTCCAAATGATGTTGCATAAGTTGATATGCCAAGAGCTATGATAAGGATCAACACTAATGATTACAAAAGATAAATCAAGACCCCAATGCAATTCAGGCAAATCATAAAAAAGTGAAATCAAAGGCTAAATGTCTTTATATAATCCATTGACGTATGAAAACCGATCAAAGGACATTGCTGATCATGTGAAGATCAATAAAAGATAGGCGCAATAAGCATGATGACAGAAAAGGTATCGGCAGTTCAGATAATGATTGAAATTGTGACCTCGAAAGGAGAAATCTTCATGTTCACACTCGTGAAGACTTAGCGAAGGTAGGCGTGCGGAAAGGCGCAAAGAATAAAGGCGTCGTCCATTTGAAATTTGCGACGGAAAATCAATGTTTTTGAAACATTGGTGTAGGCAGCTTATGAGGTAATGGAAAATGTTAATTGGCTGCCAACACCGGGCAAGTTGGTGGTTGGGGAGTCCTCTCATAAATAAATGAGAGGAATGGGAATAGTCCCTTCGGGTAGCTTCTGACCCTACCTAGAAGTCTCAGGGAAATATACACGAAAAGGAAGAATAAAGGATAGGGAAGAGGATAGAGACAGACAAAGAGAGAGACACACGATTTGGAAAAATCATGAGCGTTGGAGAAGGAGAGAAAGGGAACTCTCTGTTTTGAGAAGAAAGAACAAAGGACCCTGGTTAATTTTGCTGAGAAATTTCCTCATGACATCGTATCCTGGCTTGGGGTGGTTGGTTGTAGCCGCACATAGTGCATCCTTTCCTATGGTTGGGAGGAGAGTGGTACACCCTTCAGTAGTCACCGACATATCCCAAAATTTGTAGATAAGTAACACTTATATATATATATATATATNTGCATGGTCTGTATGGTAGTCTCTGTCTTTAGAAAATAGTTACCAGTATTTTATCTGTAGAAATATTTGGTGATGAATTTGTATATTCATTTGACTATATAAATAATTCAAATCTTTGTTATATAATAAGTTGAAAGATGACCCAACATCCCTTCTTATTGTAAGTTTCATTTTGGCTATTGATATATATATGGGGGTGTGTGTATGTGTGCACTTGTCTATTGTCGTGTTTGGATCCCTACAACAAAGGAATCATTGTGGGATGAGATGAAACAGAGGCACCCTGGGTAGGAAATAGAATTCCTTAGACCTAGGCGAGAGTTCTCAAATACTCATGAGTCTTGAAAAGGACTGGAGAAAACCCTCGTGAAAATTTGGCTAAGTCATGGACCAGACTGTTAAGCTTGAGAAAAACCCTTGTTTTTCCTTGGAGGAATTGTGACCATTGATTTGGAATGATGGTTGGATCTAGACCCTTTATCGATGTAGGGGAAGGATTAAATCTTGACCGTCTATCTAGAGAGATAATAGATCCCCACCATCCATCGTAGGGTGTCATTTGAAGTAAGTCGTGGAGATGGGCTCCGTTGAGCAGACTCTGAGGGGATATTTGGACCGTAAATCAAAGAAAGGTGAGATTTAATATCGTCCATCGATATGGGGAGATAAAATAATCATATTCATTCTTTGGAGGATGTCATTCAAAGTAAGTATCAAACCCAGAGGAGATGCACTCTGAAGGAAGAACTCCTAGGGATGATCAAGACCATAGATCGACGAAACGAAGATTTAATCTTAGCCATTGGTTTTGAGTTATAATCTTGCAAATTGAGAAGGGCCATATGCCCAACGATGACACATCCAATTGTATTTGGTCCACATGGCATACAGAGGTTGGCCCACATTTCAAGAGGGAATTGTGCCATGTGTCAAGTAGAATCGATTTTTTAGGTAGGACCTTGTGTTGGATTATGAGTGCCACGTGTCAGGACAGGTGGAAACTAGCATGTACAAAGGTGGACACATGTTAATTTTAAATTCATAGTTCAAGCCGAGTATGAACCCCATTGGTTTCATACATGAGGAAAGGTGTCTTAATCCCTATCATTAGATATCCATGAAAATATCCTAACTATTCATTGCAAGGTACTAATCAGAGTGAGTTACAGAGTTACACTCTGATGAAGGAACTCTACGGGAAGATGTGTGTCGTTAATTGGAGAGGGTCATGATGAAACGATGGTTGTTGATCTGTCATGGGCTCTACAAGGCTCTCCGATAGGAGAAACTATGAGGAAAGATATGAGTCGTGGATCAAAGGTTGGCCACAATGAATGATAGTCATCGATTCGTCGTGGGCCCTATCATTTTCCTTGATGAGTATTGAAAAAGGGGAGTGACCTCAGGGTGACGAAGGTGTTAGCCTAGAAGTTAGCATATCACGAGTAAGATAGGTGTCAACACATGAACAGGCAAGTCAAGTACATTCATGACGACATGTACACCATGTCAAGTCCACATGGAGGCCCATGTGTCAAATGATGGTTATGCCATGTGCCATGGTCCTTTGACATAGTTAGGGGGTATCCATGACATGATATGAGTGCCACGTGTCTCACTGGCATGGCGTCCAACATGTCCCTGAGGACAACACGTGTCAGCACTAGGTTTGTTAAGAGTATCGTTCAGAACCATCGATCTCATCAGGGACGTGGCAACGACGAGATCTGGTTCGTTGAAGTATCATCAATGAAATGTGAAGGTTTAGCAAGGCTTTGTGTTAGCCAAGAATTTTGATGATGATAAAGGCATCAACGAAATAATGAGAGTCGTTAGATGAGTGGCTTGAGGAATGTCGAATCAAAAACATCAGATGGGAGGGGTGTTATTCCCCGCACAAGTTAGTATCACCGACACATTTAGTGTCATCGGATACTTGGCCCTAGGATTGTAGGATTTGGTCATTGATAGATTATGATTGTTCGTCGATTGAATGCAAGCAAAGATTTGGACTGTCAGATCTATATGTGTCATTGGTGGAACTTTGGTTTGGGTGTTGATGATAACCTACATGCTAGTTGGGATCACAGACTAAACCAAAGCCATAGGATTCTTGGCCTAAGGATGGTTGGATCTGACGCAGTCCTGATATGGGATTGTTGTCGGAAAATTTATTTTTGGAATGTAGAGACTCCGTCGGAGTAAAACTCTAACGACAAAGAAGAGAAGTAAAAAGGATTGGGTACATGAAATTAATGTGCTCAGTGGAATATGCCACATCAGATGGCATGATTGTTAAGTGGCCACGTGGATTCCACATGGCAGTAAGGTGGCTTTGAGCCAATGGAGGCCCGAGAACTTCGAGAGACCATAAATTTTGATCTAGAACTTGTTTTGTGGCATGATGACAGACGCTTGAAAGTTCTTGACAAGTAGAAGACAATGGTTCCCTCGAGACAAGGTATTGAGATGTTTGAGAAATTTTTTTTTTTTAATACCCCATCCCTTAAAAGGGTACTTAGGGGGTTGGGTGTGTTACATATGCCATGCCAAGGGTGTATCATGTATAGTCCACATGGTCTCCTACTTAAGTGTGGACTCATGGACTAAGTATATGTTATCTTTGTAGTAAAGAATGTCATACACTACTCTGTACCTATCATCTTGAATGTGACCATCCATCAACTCACAAGCAAACCATTCCTTACAATATTCTACTAGAAGATGGGACTTCCAGTAAGTTGAAATATCTTTGATCCAATCCCATATGACCTAGGTCTCCTCCTAATGTACTCTCACACCCTTCTCTCTCATCCTAATCTGGTGGTACCCTGAATACAAGTTAATCTCAAAAAGGTATACTACACCATGAAGTTCATCCCTTGACTCATTGATCCTAGGTAAACCAAACTCAATGGTATGTGTGAAGCCCATGTCAAGGGGTCTCCTTAGAGGAATATCTCCAACCCCTTGGTCATACTTATGTGGGATGAAAGGAAATTGATGAGCATACCTCACCATACAATCCTAAATAAAAAAGGATGGGACATTGTTATGTCCCAACATATTCTCCTCACTAGAATTTGTCTCCTCCTCACATGGATTATCAATAAAAATCTTTGCATCACCACTGTATACCACTATATCATTTTTATCCCCTTTAATACTATCATATGAATTCACTCCACTAGTGTCATTTGAACTCAAATCTCATATTGATTTGTCCACATCTGTAATATACCCCTTACCATAATCATTGGATGCATACACTTCCCTGTTGGTTGGTCCACGAGGCATATTCTCAACTATCTCATCTGTAGCTATGAATTGAGCCTTCAATATAATCTCCAAAACGTGTGGCTCATGATCCCCATGATGCAAACTATGTGTATAATCAGAAATTTCCGAATCATAAATCTATTCAAGCCTCTGCAAATCTGAATTCTCCATGTGCTTAACCATCATAAGAGCCTCTTCCCTCAAATCATGAGTATCGCTAACATCCTCCTGTGATATGACTGCCATAGATAATTGAGTCTCTATTGTGGATGATGAATAATTTTCCAAACTCAACACCACACAAATCCCATCATAATCATCATATATGAAATCAACATGATCATCATAAGTATTGGTGTTATCAGCCTCCTCGGATAATTCTAGTGGGGTATTGAAGGCTAATGTTTTTTCAACCTCATTGCACACATCCTCAATCTAAACAGATTCATGCACTTACAAGAATTCATCCTAGGGTTATGTCAAACTTCCCTCATGAGATGAGGCATCCACATCACCCATCCATTCATATTTGACGGCACAAAAGTCTCGTAATGAAATGGTTGTGTGAAAATCGTCACCAAGTGCTTCATACTCCCTCAAATAATATGTAAACCCTTCATTCTTCTTCCCAACTGATGAGTGATGCTCCAACAACTCATGGTGCTCTAACAATCTTGTTAGATTCTTTTGATTTTCTTGAAGGACTTGCAATAATTATTCCACGAGTTCCTGATTTATATCCATCTTCTTAAGCCATTGAATGCACCTTGATACTAAGTTACCACTGTTGAAATTGAAAGGTATAAGTGTTGGTCACTTATTGGAAATAATTCGAAATAGATTTCCATTGATTTTCAGTCAGGATGGCAGGATGCACAACTCTGATACCACTGAAATATCCCATGTTAAATCGCTAATATAAATTGTATTTTATGTTGTTATACTTTAGTAATTTTTGGTTTAGGTGTTTTGTCAAATAGTTTGTCTATATGCTTTAGTACCCCTTGAAATAACCCCTTTTTCTTACTGTTGTTGTGATTTACTGTATTGTTGGCTTATGACTTTTGTCAAACACTTTACCGACATGCTCAAAACCCACTGTAAAGAACTTCTTATTGTTGTTGTTATGTGTTTATGTTTGTTGTTTCAGTTTTTTGGTTCATGACTTTCATTAAACACTTTGGTTGTAGGTTCACTTTCAATATAGAATAACCCAATTTGTTGTTGTTATATTTTTGGTTTGGTTTCTTAGAGCATTTATGGTATATGCATATGCTTTTTGGTGCCAAATAGAGTGTTATCACATGCAATAATTAACATAAGAATATAAGTGGACCATAACTCAATTAAACTAATATTACAGTAAGAAAACATAACCAATCTCTCAAGATTTATTAATTAATCCAATCTAAAAATTACAATAGCAACACAACTCATTGATATGGTCCTCTTTATTGTGGATTTGCCTTGGACTACACTTGCAAAATTGGAGGCATGATTTGCTAGGCAAATGGATGTGAATAGTAGCTTGGAATGAATGTTGGATGGCCCTTCAAAACCCACAAAATGTTTCCAAGGATGGGATCGGCCTCCTCCACACAAATCTCAGCCTCTACATATGAAGATTTGGTTGTTGTTGTAGTAACTTTTCCCTCACACCAAAACTCGGCCTCCCTCACAAGAAAACTCACCCCACACACAACGTCTGATCTCTCTCATGATGGAACTCATCCCTCATACAAAATATGCAACTAGAAAAAGGGAACTCAACCCTCAATCAATGAAACTTGATTGCTACAAGAGAAATTCGACCTCCCTCAAAGAAAATCGGTCTGCATAAACAATTTCCCCTCTCTCCAAGATGAATGTGGTACCACAAACCTCAATTGAAGCAAAATAAATTGATCTCTAGAGTGATAGACTCCAAGAGGAATATACAAGTGATCTTCCCCACCAAATGTCTAGGTTGGAATATTTCACCACTAAAACCTGATCAGCTATGGTGGAATCTTTCGCCATTGAAACCAATCCACACAAGGATTTTGCTCCAAAACCCCCAAGAAAGCCACTAGAGCTCCTCTCCAAATTAATTTTGTATAATCATCAATCATAGTGAGAGAATGAGTTATCATCTTTATTTTATCTTCCCTTTCACAGTTTTTCTCACCCTTTTACCTTTTTACCCTCAAGTGTCTTTTTAATTTATCTTTAGTAAAGTCAGTTTATTAATTTATTAACCCTTTTACTCCAAAAAGTGATTTATTTGACTTTAAATCATTTATAGGCTATGGAAGTCACTTTTCACCCTCTCCAACATTTAAATATCCTCGTTTTGGTTCCAATGAGCTATTACACTAAGGTACCCCTATTAGATAATTTATTAAAATGACAACCTTAGTGAAACCCATTAAATTATGCTCAATAATACTCCCAAATTACAGGAATGAACGAAATGAAATGGAATCAAAATTTGACTACGCATGAATGATATCGATGATGAAATATGATAAGCAGGCCTCTTAAAGCATCAGATAACTCATCCAAAGAGCAAGGGAATCCAAAAATGGGGACATTACAATTGGGTCCCCTTTCTAGATTTTCAAAGTTTAAGTAATTTGTTCCACGTAATAATTCTTCTTATTTTTAAGCCCTTGCATTTGTTGTGAGGGAAATAACACTTATTATCACCAAATGGCACAATTTGGGATAATCGTGCATTACTTTAAAATTTCTTCTATCTACATCATAATTGCATTCATTAGAATCAATATTTGGGTTGACATCTAAGTCTTCTTTGAGTACATCATTTGCAATAAACTTCTCGCATGCACTAACACATGCATTAGTGTTATTTGGCATAGATATGTATTTCAACAAATTTAACCCATGTATAACAAGAATATTTTTAAATAATTTCACATCTAGAGAATTGAAATGATATTTACAAATTTTATTCGAAAAAAAAAATCGACAATAAGTTGAATATTGTACTCAAAGTAGCAAAATTTATTGCTTCTAATATGGCACTTAATCCCATCTCTTTGGACAAAAATATGGGGTTGCTTTCTCACAATTATGTTTTATAACACATAAAACATATATATTACAAATGTTAGAAGTATGAAATATTCATCACTATTTATCCTAAGGTAATTTGTTTTTTACCAAAAGTAGTGATTAATTGATGTTATCCCACTATGATCAATTTTGACCCTGTCAAAATTGATTAGCCCCAAATGGATGTGGGTTAATCAACGCCAGTAAAATCGATTGAGAAATGTTTGGTGGGACCAAAATATAAACTTAAAAATGAAAATTTTCATGAAATTTCACTAAAAATCAACGTTAAAATAGATTTATTTCTTCAAACATGGATATCAATGTTGGAATTCGACCCCAACTATAGTAGTGGATAGTTCTCATCAAGTAGGTAATTGTATTATCCCTTGAAATTGGGCATCATCATTCAAAATGTGTGCATATATTACGGTGGTTAATGGATATGCAAGAAGTTGGGTGTATGTTGGTCATGTCAATGTAAACCCTTAAAAAAAATAGACAAACACTAGTCTAATCCGTGTGGGAATCCAACACTCCCTAAACCTCCAAAAAAATGAGCTAGATTCAATGCATGGTAAAACAACTCAAAAATATGAATCCACATATAAAGAGTTCAGTGATTAATGAAATGGCTAACACAATAGAGTAGCATGCAGTATATAATTGTTGATTCTCGAGGACAATGAACAAGGCCACAAATATAGGACTAACGACCTATACATCATGATGCTGAAAATAATGAATGATAATCTTAAAACCTCTCACCTAGAAGTATTGTACATAATTAGTTGTAGGATCAACATATACTTAAGAATGTATATTATCCTCTACTAAGAGAAACTGATTGTTGTCTTTAACCTTAAAGGCGTGTTGATCTTAATCCCAACAGAACATAATCTACCTTGAGAAGTTGTTCCTCACCTTTAGGGACATAGAATATTCATAATAATTTAGGAGGCCAACATCCCTAAAGAGAGGATCCATGTAATCTAAAATGGTCCTTGAGAATGTAATCATCCACTCTTCTATGACTCGATGCCCAAAACATCAAGTAATTTTGAAGTAGAGGCTATTTAACATAAAAATAAAAATAAAAACTTTTTAAATTTCAAAAATTTTAAGTATTAATTTCATAATAAAGTATCAATGTTCTAGTCATAGTATCGAAAACTATGAGAATTGAGAGTGCATATATCTTTTTACCCCCTCTAACCTAGGGGTAACTAGAGGAGATCATGTATCATGTCCCACGTTGAAGACAATGATCCTAACTATGATGATAATTAGTATTCTCACAGGAAGCATCCCATTAGCCCTTCATATGCCTCACTCCTCATCAACACAACTCATCAAATCCAATCAACTTGGTTCATTGGAATAGGGTGGTCTGGAACATTATGAGGTACATTAGTCCTTGTATATAAATTTTCATATCTAATTCATTTGGAATATGAGTGAGGATCATGGTTTGAATTTGGATAATGGATCATAAGATCGGGAAGTTATTTGTTTTTACTTGTTTCACCTTGGTGGCCATCATTAGTGTCCTAGTCATGTGTTGTTGATCTTGGGGAACATGGGTACTACTGGGGGGCTTTGATAAAGGTAATATACCCCCCCCCCAGAATTAACATCTTCCATCCTAAGGCCTTTCGCGGTGTAATAAACTTCGATATGACTGTTACATGTATGCCAAAAAGGGCCACGGTTCATTATTCTATGTGAAGAAGAGTTAGAATGTCGAGGTTAATGCAACTCTTGTAAAAAATAATAAAGAAATAGTTATATGAAAGAACGAATAAACAATGGGACAATGAATGACCAACTCAAAATCCTAAGGTCAACTTGAGCTCTACCCCCTCTAATGGTAATCGCCCCTAGTCCTAATACACTGAATGCATAATCATAAGAAGGACTTTATCCTGATAAAAAATTATGAAAAGAAAGAACAAGTGCTTGAAACTTGAAAATGGGACTTGCAATGCAATAAAAAAATATCAAAGGGAAAGATACGGGGTTTGGAATGCAAAAAGTACTGAGTAAAGGTTATCTCAATCACCAAGTGCTCCCTCTATAAAGGCTCTTTTGAAGATGTACCAAATACGGTTCCTTGCATGTTAATGATACCATCACGATGAATTCATTCCAACACATTTTCATCCACCATACTTACACTTAGATAGGTCTCTCGAGAAATATCCCTCTACCTAGGTACTAGCACACCTAATAAGGTCTCTTGATGGTCCTCCCATACCTAAACTTGCCAAATTGCATAAATTCTTGAGATAATGTGAAGTTTGAAGGGGATACCTAATGTGAATTGCTAATGTGTCTTTTGTATTAAATGATGGGTTACTTTGTATGTTTCTAAAGACTTTTGAACCTTTTGATTATTGGACTTAGTTGATTGTACAACTTTTATTGATTTTGGTGCACCTGACATGGCCCTTCGGAGTACGTCCCATGCTTTCACCTAGGAAATTATGCATTTTATATAGGGCATGGCATGTGTGATGTAGAGCATTGGGCCACTTGATGACTTGACCCATTCATGTACATCCTCTCACTCCTCCTAGACCTTGGAAAATGGACAAATGAGCTTTCATTTTACATATATGGTCATGTTGGTACATAGATGGACAGGAAGCCCACATATTGGAGAGTGCACCCTGGAGCTTATGGGATATTAGTTGGAGGATGTTTCACTTGGACATGCTTGGACATCAGTCAGAGAGGTGATGCACACTCATTCCACCTTGGACATTGAGCATATGGATGATGATATCATGCACTATCATGCCTTCATGATGGTTGGGTTTTTTCTTTCCATTGGGGCATTACTTTGATGATGAGATGGGATCCTTAACGATGAGACATGACCTTTGATGAGGATGTATCATGCACACCATGCTTGCACCTTTTGGATGATGACATGTGACCTTTGGAGTCATCATACACCCTCTTGGAGCATGATGTCACCCACACGTGTGACCTAGGAGGAATTATTTTCATGTGTTATCATGGTTATTTATTGTTTGAGGCTATTTGATAAGTTAGCCCTATTATCATGGGATTTGGCACTTGTGCAAAACCTTTCATGATGCCAATATTATTGGGTATGTATTATAAACTTTGCACGACTAGCCTTAGTGTTTGCTACGTTGCGTTGGGTGCACATGGGGGCTTTGAGGGGGGGCACTAAGCCCCACCTTAGAGGATTGTAGAGGTGAAATATCCTCCTTGCATGGGGGTTCGGGGGCAATGGCCCCGAGAAAAAATATTCCTCGAGAAATGTGTCACATTTTTGCCTTGTTTTTCATGTCATCTCGATTTTTGTGTCCATTGTTGGGAGGTTTTTTGGCACATGGTTTTTTTCTATGGTTTTCTATTTCTAGTTAAGGAATTAGGGTTGTTGACTAATCCAGGTCATTGGGTTAGGGTTTTGGATGTCGCTATCTCCTATATGTATATTGTATTGTAAACAATGTATCACTATTAATGAATATAGAATATGTTGGTTTTCCTGGTTTGGGTTTCCAGGGGAAAAATATCTGTGTAATGTGTATATTTTCCATTCTATAATTTTTTGTTCTTTTATTGAAAATTTGTTTGTAGTAAAATATTGTACAAGGTTAAAATCTACAAATATTATGTAATAGTTAGAAGTAGTTTCCAATGTCACCTGGACTAGTTAAAATGAGGTTTTAGGCACAAGGAGGCATATTTCAAGTCATTGAGATATATTGAGCACAAGGAGAAGGTTAAGTATCCACCCAACAAGTTTCTTTTTTGAGAGAGGGTAATTTTAATGGTTTGTAAACACTTGTAAGCAATAAGACTAGTGTCATTTTCCTTTCTTTGGGCAAATGGAGTCAAGTTAAACACAAAGAAACTTTCTAAAGGAAAGAGAGGGGTGTTAAGATCAAAACTTGGAGCTATACCATCATAGAACCAAGACAAAACTTCTTGAAAACAAGCCCTAGGGGTTATACCTTCATAAACCCTAGGTGTCATTTTCTTCTCTAGCATTTAGCAACAAGATCTCAATTGAACTAGTTCAAACCCTAGGGGGATAACAATCTTAATCCCTAGATATTGAACTAACAAAGAAAAACTCTAGGGGGGATAAACAATTTTAACCCCTCGATTAGGTCTTAAATTCTTCAACTAATCAAGATAAATGGAATTAGGGAGGGGTATAAACAATCTTAATCCCTCCCGGGGATTCTAACCAAATTTAACCTAGCATACAAGGTAACATGCAAAAATTAACCATCTAATAGATCATCCACCATAATACACCATGAACAAGCATTAAAACTTGAAGAAGAACACTTCCTAGATCAAGTGCTATGTGTAAGGAAGCCCTATCTCAACATTCATCCATAAAAAGAGAAAATCATCCAACAAAGATCTACCTTCCAAAAGTGTGCACAAGTACTCTAAGTGAATAGAGAGAGAAGAGAAGACAAATAGTGATGATCTCACAAGTGATGAGTTATGATTTGGTACAATGGAGAACTCCCTCTATATATATGAGGTAACCAAGTGCATATGTCCACAAAAAATATAAAACAAGAATAAATCCATCATCCAAGTATGTTTTACCCCTCAAGTAACCTCTAACAATAGATAATCATGCTAAAACATCAAAATAATCCCTCCAAAGCTACACATGTGGGTGGAATCATGCCCTAGGAAGGTGTGAGAGGAATTCAAAGGTCACATCTCATCATCAAGGTACCAATCATGGTGGAAGGTGATATCTCCTCATCAAAGATCATATCTTGTCATCAAAGAGCCAACTCAACAAAGTAGTGCCCCAATGGAAAGCAATCTCTAATACATGATGCCATCATCCATATGCTCAACGTTCAAGGTGAAAAGACTAGCATCCAAGGTGGAATGAAGGTGCATCTTGTTTCTGCATGGTGTCCAATCATGTACTAGTGCAACATCCTTCATCCAATTCCAAATATCCTTCAGGGTACAACACCCAAGGTGTGGGCTTCTTTCCCATATGTGTGTTGGCATCATTGTATATTTAAAGTAGAAGCTCATATGTCCATCATCCAAGGCCCAAGAGATGTGAGGGCCTATATCGGAAGGTGCCAATCCATCAAGTGGCCCAATGCTCTGCATCACACGTGATATGTCATGCATAAAGTGCACAACATCCTAGGTAAAATCACAGGGACATCCTTCAAATATCATGTCAAGTGGACCCAAGTCAATCAAAACCATGGAATCAAGCAAAATCGACAATCACAAGGGGCAACAGTCCTTAGAATCAGACAAAGTAAGACATATATTAATACATAAGACAAATGAACAACTCTTATTGGGTATCCTCTTCAAACTTCACATTAGCTCAAGACTTTATGCAATTTGGAAAGTCTAAGTATGGGAGGACCATCAAAAGACCCTATTAGGTGTGTCAGTACCCAAGTAGATAGATATTTCTTGGAAGGACCCATCAGAGATATGTAATGAATGTGAGGTAGTTATGGGGTTTACTTATGGGTGTGGGTTCATTGACATGCAAGACAATGTATGGACTCACCTCCATGAATGCCTTTGTAGAGGGTGTGCTTGGTTCTTGAGTTACCCTTTCCTCGACGTTTTTTGCATTCTGAACCCCTTATTTTCCTTTTTCTTTATTTATTTGATTTTCAAGTCCCCTTTAAAAGGTTTCAAGCATTAGAACTTCCTTTTATCTTTTTTATTTAGGATGCAAGTCCTTTTTAAATTGATAATGTGTTTATTCACATAAGGACTAGGGGCAATTGCCATTAATGAGGGGGTAGAGCTCAAGTATGGACTATGGCTTTTGAATGTACTCATTATCCCATTTCTTTCTTTTTTATTGGTCAACTGCAATCTACCTATGGGTCTTTAGCCCCTTCTTCTCATAAGAGAATGAGGTACATGCATTTTTGGTATACATGTAACCACTATTTCCCAAAAGGTGGGAGAATAGAAGGATCAAGGATGAAAAAGTGGTAAGTATGATCAGGAATGGTACTCTACCCCTTTCAAGGAACCACCAGTAGTACCTCTTTTCCCAAGATCGAAAACACAGGACTAGGATGGCCACCAAGGTGAAACAAGGCAAAAATCATAACTTTTGAGCTTATGATTCATTATCCAACTTCAACCTATGATAATTACTCAAATGCCCAATGTATTAAATATGACACTATATATGAAACAAGGACTAATTTACCTCATAATATGCTAGAAAACCATCTCTCGATGAGCCTTGTTGATTGAGTGTGATGAGCCATGTTGATGAAGAAATAGGCATCTGAGGGGGCTCTTGGTTTGCTCTATGTGGACATGTTGATTATCAACCGTGTTGGGATCATTGTCTTCATTGTGGGCCATGAGACATGATCTCCTCTAGTTACCTCTAGGTGAGAGGGGGTAACATTCCCTACTTGTATCATGTATTTATTATTTTTTTAGGGATTATTGCGGGCATATGCACTAGGGTTTCCTCATATAAAGAGGTTAGTGCTCCATTGTACCCAATCATAACTCACACTTGTGATTCATCGCTTATACTTGTATTCTATCTCTTCTTTTTCACTATGGAGCTCTTGTGTTCACCTTTGATGTGACTTGGATGGATGATTTGTCTTGTTTTTGGTGGATTCTTCATGTCAACTATGGTTTCCTCTTGATAGAGACTTGTCTAGTGAGTGTTTTTTTCACGTTAAAGTGTTTTATCTTGGTATATTTGGTAATGCTCTTAGAGAGGTAATATTTGCATGTTATCATTGATTTCCTTGAATAATAGTGAAACCCTAAGGAAGGATTAAGAGTGGTTATCCCCTTACCTTGTTGCATCTACCTTGATTTGTTGAAGCATGCAAGGATAAGATTAGGGATTGTGAAAGGACATACCCTAACATTTTCTTTGAGGTCAAAACCTAGGTTTTATGACAAGATAAACTTTAAGGTTTGGTCTAGTTCTATCTGTTGTCCTTGATAGACGCTAGAAAAGGAGTGGGACGACATATACAATTTATAAGAGAATAAACTTTAGGTGCTCTTCCTTTGAGGTTTGACCTAGGCTTATGGGGGGGTAATCCTAGGCCTTCAAACCTTCACCTCTTCTCTTTCTTAGCTTCCTTTATGGTGACTGCAATGACTCCATTTTCCCAAGAAGAAAATGACACTAGTCTTCATGTTTGCAAGTGATGATAGTTGGACCTCAGAAATAACAAATTTATGATGTCATTTAGTCATTTTTCATTACTTTACCCCTTCATCACTCATATTTCTGCATTTGACCATTTCTACCTTATATGAACTTCATGTGTCATACTTACACTAAAGTGGTTGATTTCCCATGTTTTGATGATTACTTAGGGTAGATATTGTGATTTCCTAACTTACTTGTGGAATTCTGCAGTTGTTGGCAATTCTGCAGCTATTGGCAATTATGCAATTGATTGACATTCTGGTAGTCAAACTTTCCACGTCATTTATGAACAAATGAAGAGGAATATAAAAAATGTAAAATATGGGTTTTGTGCATAATAAGGTCATTTATGTGATTAGTGAGGAATATATGAAAAAAGTACAAAACAAGGGGTGTGTGGTTGATATTTCCAAAACTGGTCTAACTAGCCTATAATTTTGTAGCTAAGTGGTTTGACCAAGTGACGACCCATATCCACGAATTTGGGCACATGGATCTCATGGGATATGTTGTTATTATCTTATTCAAACTATCTTAGATCAAATCCAAGATTTGGTGGTGAAATATCCACATGTTTAGGATCTAGGATTTGTTAGTTGCGGATTCAGATGTTTAGGATATGATCTCATCTTGTTGTAACTCCTTTTCCTTTTGTGAAGGAGAAGTTGTATGTATAAATATGACATGATATCATTAAAATTGGATAGTTCATAGTTAATAGTGAAAGAGTTAGAGAGTGGAAGGAGAAGGATCATTGTAATCATTTTGATATTGGAATAAAGAGCTTGTTGTTGCACATAAGGAGTCCATCTCTCTGGTATACGCTGCCCATATAGTTTCCTTTTTGTTGTGTGATGTTATTTTAGTATGTGTTTATTTCATTTCCTATTTATTTCTTTATGCTCTTTAATTTATGAAAGCATGGTTTCCCTATAGAGTTAGGCATTGAAGACTGGGTTTCTTTAGTAATCTCAAAACCAGTTGATGCTCTTTCTAGTCAACCAAAGGAATGTGGTTAATAGTTGAAGCATAAGTCCATTTACCTCAGTTGAATTATGTAGCCTTTCATTCAGCTTTCTTACCTTAGAGTTATTTTCCTACTCCTGCATATATTTTGTCGGTGTCTCACAAGCTTACGATCTCCCTGGTTGATAATTTAAAGTAAAGCAATTTAAACAGTTGAATTATCCGACACTTTTGGAATTATTGATGGGGAGATGATAAAGGGAATAGGCATTAGTAATTTGGTTTTCATTCTTTTATTTAAGAATTGATGCATGGAAAGGGGAAGCTACTCATGTCAACAGACAACTTGGTGACAACAGGGTCTTAGTAGCATGAGTTGTCTAGATATATGCTATGCTTTGAAATTTGATTTATGTATAAGTTGTAGTTATTGATTCAAAATACCCCCCTCTACACTAATCCATGTGCAAGACAAGGATTATCAACCAACAAGGATCCTTCAAATATGCTCAAGAATTGTTGAGTAAAGGAAGATGTTCCTCCAAGAAATCTCTCAAATCTTCACAGCAACATGAAACATTTATGCATCTCAGGAGGAGAAAATCATGACAACCATTAGGAACACACCTGGATTCGGAGAAATAGAAGATCAAAACTTCCATGAGCAACAAGAAGATACAAAAGCTTTCCATGATTCTCCATATACATTTGGAGAAGAGATCAAAGATCCATGTACACCATTTGATGGAGAGAAGGTATTAGAACCTTAGATTGAAGAGTTTCTTGCAAATGTAAACCTAGATCCTTTGTACAAGAGGCAAATGTTTGAATATCCACAAGGTATGATAAAGGAGGACATACAAGCCAACAGTCTTAATGAAGAAGAGAATCAGAGGAGTACTTGCTACATTGAAGAATGGCTCCAGACAATCATCAGGCCAGAGCACCAATTCCTCCTTCAACACTTCTTGGCATCAAAAAAATCAAATCAATTGACCTTGCATATCCATACAACCATCAAGGTGTTGGATTACTGAGGGGAGGTGAATCAATAATAGAGAAATTTAATCCTTTTTCACCATAAAATGCAAGTGTTATATCAATGTAGCATTATCATCCAATAGTTGCAGAATAAAAAATGAACAAATGAGAAATCACACACATACATAGTACACCAGTGTTTTACGTGGAAAACCAAGGTAAGATAAAACCACGGAATGTTTTTTGTTATAAGTCTTTAATAATTACATTCATTTGAAGCACCAACTTCCTTTTTTTTCCAGCTGCAACTAGAAGGAGGCTCCAACCCCCTAGTTTCTTGGGCTACAACATGAGGGAATCTCCAACTCCCCAATTCTCCGACTACAACCAGAAGGAGGCTACAACTCCCTATGTTCTTTGGCTACAATCGGAAGGTGGCTACAACCACCTATCCTTGCCCCATCCAACTACCCTGACGTATAAGTAGAATGATGGAACCACTGTCACACTATCACTGTGAGATATATTGTTGTAAACTTGTACCAATAAACCTGTACCAATAACCTGAACCATGCGTCAACCATGCATCAACCTGTGCCTCAACCTGTACCATAAATAAGTGCATCAACCATGCACCAAGCTGTACCAAACAACCTGTAATCAACCTGTACCATAAACAAGTGCATCAACCATGCACCAACCTGTACCTCAACCTATACCCTCAACGAGTGCATCAACCATGCACCAAATATGTACCAATCATGCATAAAATATGAATCATCAAAATGTACCAACATCATCAACTATACACCTCATGTATGTGCCAACTCATCAACTACTTGTCTCAACCATGTACCCAACAGGTACCTCAACCAAAATCCCTCATCAATTGCATCATCCAAATCTGATTTGTAGCTCTGTAATAGACCTGGTGTATATGATCACATACCT
>ML784699.1:127497-148106 GCA_009831015.1 Picea engelmannii | reverse complement strand
TCCAACTTCACATGGCCATAACTCTCTAACCGTGAGGAGTTATGTGACGTTCCACATACCACTGGAAATGGCATGACATGTACTATCCATCTAGAATATTCTTACCTGCAAATATATCAAAACTCATACCATTATCCATCAAAAAAACTTGGGTCCATTACCCAAACCTTTGTGCTACGGAAATTCACTACCAGAGTTTCTCCAAGGGTTGACATCAATCTACAATATCACTCTCCAATGGTTAAAATCAATGAAAACCAACAATCCATACCAAATGTCCATCAACCTAAGCGAAATGTCTGACAATATCCCTCTTTGGCATTGATGGCAACACCAACATTGATGGAAACACTTAGTTATGATAACATTCATGCTTATACTCCTCAACAATTTTTCTCTCTCTCCCCCTTTGACATCAATGGAAAAGGGTATCTCCCTTTGGGGTTTCTCTCCCTGACTGAACTCTCCTTAATATGCTCCCCATGTCTACATGGCTTTTTTCTCTCTCTCCAAGCATTTATATCTTGCATCTAATAAATCTCTCCCTCTTTGTCATCAATGGAAAAGGTATATTTCCATCTGGGGCTGGTCCCCCTAACTGAACTGTCTTTTTTATCGTGCTTCCTCATGTAAATATAAGACATATAAGATAAGAATTCAAAAGAATTTATTTTGGAGTAGAAATTACTTTGAGTCTCTGGCGAAAATACTCAAAGGATTCCCTTGGAAGCGATTTTGTAAAGATGTCTACCACTTGTTCTTTTGTGCATGCATATTCAACTCTGATGTTCTTCTCTGCAACATGTTCTCGTAGAAAGTGATACTTTATTGGAATGTGCTTCGTCTTGGAGTGCATTACTGGGTTCTTTGAGATATTGATGGCGCTTGTATTGTCACAATAGATTGGAAGGGGCTCATCATACTCAACCTGCATATCTGTCAAAGTGTGTTTCATCCATAGAAACTGAGTACAACATCCCGCTGTTGCAATATACTCTACTTCGGCTGATGATTTTTTCTTTCTTAGCCAAGATACTAAACACACACCCAAGTAGAACGTTGCTTCACTGGTGCTTCATTGATCAGCAATGCAACCTTCCCAATCTGCATCTGTGTAGGCAATAAGTGATAGATCCTTTCCTTTTGGATACCATAATCCAAACTCTTTTGTTCCTTTGAGATATCTGAAAATCCTCTTCACTGCTAATACATGTGATTAATTTGGTGTTGCTTGAAATCGTGCCACATGTCCAACTGTCTGCATTACATCTGGTCTGGATGTTTTCACATATAGTAAGCTACCAATCATTGACATGTATTGCCTCTGGTCTACAGACTTTGAATCATCATATTTTCTCAACTTGCAATTGGTTTGCATAGGAGTGGTAATTGTCTTACAATATTCCATTCTGAACCTCTTTAGCATTTCTCTGATATACTTAGTTTGAGAAATAAAAATTCCTTGGTTTCTTTGACATATCTGAAGACCCATAAAGAATGATAGTTCTCCAAGTAATGACATTTCAAATTCATTTTGCATATCCTTTGCAAATTTATGGCTTAACCTGTCATTAGTACTTCCAAAAACAATATCATCAACATAAATTTCAATTAATAAACTACTACCTTGAGTTACCTTGATGTAGAGGTTGTTTTCTACGCTTCATTTCCATAATTCATAGGGATTTTTGTCATTGTTGTTTTTGAGCATTACTCTGTTTTGAATGTGAATTGTTGTATGCATTGCATGTGTCCAAAAAATATCTGTCAATTTGGAATCCATTATCATTGTCCGAGCCATTTCCTGTGTAAATATCATCCATTATGATAGCGTTCCTTTGTCACAGAACCACTCTTTGAACCAATCTATGAATCCATTCTCTTTTCCATACTGTCCAAGACTCTACTTGTGCAATTGTCCATAATGTTGACCCATTTATCACTATACTATCATGAAGTCTTGATTAATCCATAAAATTTTACTTCTGCTAATTGACTGCTCTAGATCTATCTTCTCAAACTCTGCAAGCTACTCGAAGGATGGTTCTTTGGTCTGTCACAACTATCACATAGACTCCCCCTGTCTAATATTCATATTGCCCGGGAGTCTCTAAAATGGATGGATCGAAAAACTTTATGATCTGATGTGTATTCATCATCATATTCATTGGTAGATTTATCGTCTCTTTAAGCTTTGACTTCTTTCTTTTTGTCTGTGGATTCATCTTTCACTACAGTGTCTGAAAGTACAATCTCTTGAAAGTACAATTTCTTTCAGTTATTTTTCAAACCTTTCTATATCTGAAATCTTTCTTTTTCTCTATAGAATTTCTTCATCTTGGTTTATTGTCAATCTTGCGATCTCTGGGACCTGGTCTTTGTTCACATGTTCTTTGTGTTTTCTTATCCATACTTTCTTATATCTGATATCAGTGTTCTCTTTCATGGAAGTATTGATCATGCTTCTACAATCACTAGCTATGTATCCATAGTTATGACATTTGTAACCTTCAACGTTACATGGGGATAGATATGCACTTCTTGCTTGAACATTTATTTTATAATCCCTGCAATCTGCAACCTTATGTCCAAAATTAGTACAATAAAAACAATGACCATAAAAGAAATTTGCATGCCTGAGAGTGAATGATCTTCTTTGTGGTGTAGTCCTTTTGAATTTCTTCCTTGACTGATCATGGTCATGATTGAAGCTTCTTTGTGGCTTGAACATGAATGGTCTTATTGAATATGTATCTTCAATAGTTTTTCTTAAATTCTGGTTGACCATGATTCCTTCCTTTGAGTATTTATGCATAACTCTTTCTATTTTCTTCATTCTTCTTTTCTAGCAACCTTGAGTGCTTCTCTTCATTCTCTATAACTGATGTGGATGTTTATGTCTCTTCAACGTTCTGGTTGAGCTTGATGATTTTATTTCTCAATGTGACAACTTCTTCTTCAAGCTTCTCAACCTCTTCTTCTTTATTCATTATTTGAGACTTCATGACTTTTTCTATTCTTTTCACTTCTTCAAGCTGAATTTTTAATGTGATTATTTACTCTTCAAGTCCTTTCTCTTCTTGAACAAAATCTACCTCGAGCTGGTTTAGATCGTTAGTTCTTTCCTTAAGATGATCTGTCAATATATTCTCTGTCATTTCTGCTTCTTCCTTCTATGATTCTATGTTGGCTTCCAAATACTGCTTTTGATATTCAATATTTTCTTCGATCTTTCTGGCCTCTTCTAGTTGAGTTCTTAAGTTCTCGATAACTTGTTGGGCTTCTTAAAAATGTGAACACTTTCCTTTTGTTTCATCAACTCTTTCTTGAGTGACTTGTTTTCTTCTCTTTCTTTTCTTAGTACATCTAAAGCACTAATCAATTTTGCTTCATAATTGTCTTCCTTTTCAATTAGTTTTTATGTCTCATTTCCTTCATGGCATTCTATTTCAAGATGTCTGTGTTTTTCACAATTAAAGAAAAACAACATACCTTTGTTGATTATGTACTCTTCATCTTCTGAATCTGTTTGTCATGGTGAACATATTTCTTCTTGATCTATACCTGCATCTTCTTTGGAATTTTATGAATCTGCGATGGGTGAAGATGATATGTCATGTAACTTATCCCAAAGTTCTTTGGATGATGAACACTTACCAACCTTTTCTCTTACTGGATTAGGTAATCCTTCCCAGATGAAATCCATTGCCATTTTGTTATTCTTCTTCAATTCCTTCTTGGTTGCAGTCTTTGCCCTTTTTGAAATATCATATCCTATAATGACTGATAGCCAAATATAATACCCATGTGCCTGTAAAAATACTTTCATCCTTCCACTCCATAACTCATACTTTAAACCATTCTAACCATTAAACAGTGGTACTCCATTCTCAGAATAATCCATGATCTCCTTTCAGTAGTTAAACTTATTCATGAAGGAACCGACTCTAATACCAATTGTTAGATTACTGAGAGGGGGGGTGAATCAGTAATAGAGCAATTTAATCCTTTTTCACCATAAAATGAAAGTGTTATATCAATGTAGCATTATCATCCAATATCTGCAGAATAAACAATGAACAAATGAGAAATCACACACATACATAGTACACCAGTGTTTTATGTGGAAACCCAAAGCGCGAGAAAACGACAGAATGTTTTTTCTTATATGTCTTTAAGAATTACATTCATTGTAAGCACCAACTTACTTTCTTTTCCAGCTGCAACTGGAAGGAGGCTCCAACCCCCTAGTTTCTTAGGCTACAGCCTAAGGGAAGCTCCAACTCCTCAATTCTCCAGCTACAACCAAAAGGAGGCTACAACCCCCTATGTTCTCTGGCTACAACCAAAAGGTGGATATAACCACCCGTCCTTGCCCCATCCAACTGCCCTGATGTATAAGTAGAATAATGGAACTATTGTCACACTATCACTGTGAGATATACTGTTGTAAACTTGTACCAATCAACCTGCACCAAACAACCTGTACCAATAACCTGAACCATGCAACAACTTGTACCTCAACCTGTAACCAAGTTGTACCATAAAAAAGTGCATCAACAATGCACCAACCTGTACCAAACAACCTGTAATCATCTTGTACCATAAACAAGTGCATCAACCATGCACCAACCTATATCATCAATGAGTGCATCAAACATGCACCAAATATGTACCAATCATGCATCAAATACACATAAAATATGACTCATCAAAATGTACCAACATCATCAATGATACACCTCATGTATGTGCCAACTCATCAACTACTTGTTTCAACCATGTACCCAACAAGTACCTCAACCAAAAGCCCTCATCAATTGCATCATCCAAATATGATTCGTAACTCTGTAATAGACCTGGTGTATATGATCGCATACCTACAAACATTCTTTAACTTTAACAACAAGAGACTAGCATTTTCATCAAACTTTACTTTAGTCTCACATGACTAGTTTTGGATTAGTCAACAACCCTAACTTGAAATAATCATAACTATGTACCTGTAATGAATAAAGATATAAAAATAGTACACAATGTTCTTCAATGTGTTTTATGCAATTCCTCCAGGTGTCAATACTTGGAACCTCTTAGAAAAGGAGTTATAGCAAGAATGGCATACCTTGTTGACTTTTGGCTTATTCTAGAGAGCGAACTTGTAGAGCGTTCCCCACACGGAATATTTGTTGTATGGATCTGAAAATTGTACAAAGAATAATACAAATTGTACTCTAACCAACGCATTTGGTCTTACTTAATTTGGATCTTCTATGAAGAAGTTATGATGTTTTTACCCGAAACACCTTTTTTATACTAGTTTCAGGACCAACCACAAACCCTATTTTCCACGGAGTGTAACTCCAAAAATACAACGACCCACAAGTTGAAATTTGTACCATGACTACTTGGATATGTTTCCTCAATGGCCTCCCAATTTCATGGTCTGAATCATTCTAGAAAAAAAATTATTGCGAAAATGGTGAGATGACCTATAAATAACATACCATAGAAAGCATCATCAAAAGAATTTTTCCTCCCTTGAATTTCGGTCTTCTTTGCTTTACCTTTCCTCTAAAATTTGGCTTAGATATCCTTTAGTTACCTCAGTCACCTGTAGATATTCAATATGCTCAAGTGTGATTAAAATGAGAGAGCCTTGCCTCTTATTTATACTTTCATGTAGCTTCCTCAAGGGGTTACCTTTTAACCATCTTAACCCACTTTCCTTATTTTAGGGTTAACCCACTTCTAGCCACTTATCCACTTAGTAATTTCTTCATTAACTTTATTATTTAAATCATTTATTTTGTATCCACTTTGACTTATAGTACACTCATCACTTCACTTTACCCCAAGGGGTTACCTTCTAACCATCTTAAACCACTTTCCTTATTTTAGGGCTAACCCACTTCTAACCACTTGTCAACTTAGTAATTTATCCATTAAATTTATTATTTAAATAATTTATTTTGTATTCACTTTGACTTATAGTACACTCATCACTTCACTTTATTATTTACCTTCTAAAATATCTTAAAACACTTTGACTACTTTGACCTTTTGGGGCTTCTAGATGACTCATGAGGGTTCTCCAACTTCACATGGCCATAACTCTCTAACCGTGAGGAGTTATGTGACATTATGCATACCAATGGAAATGGAATGACATGTACTATCCATCTAGAATATTCCTACCTACAAATATATCAAAACTCATACCATTATCCATCAAACAAACTTGGGTCCATTACCCAAACCTTTGTGCTACCGGAATTCGCTACCAGACTTTCTCCAAGGGTTGACATCAATCACTAACGGTTGAAATCAATCTATAATATCACTCTCCAATGGTTGACATCAATGACAACCAACAATCCATACCAATTGTACATCAACCTAAGCCAACTATCTGACACGAGGTACATTTTTCATACTTGGATATGAGTGTATTCTTAATTTTGTTGTGCACATGGTTTCATTGGAAGTACTCCTATACTTGAGAAGAGGTTTTCTTTTTCCATGTAGATTAGGGAAATGAATAAAATTTCAATAAATATTGCATCTAATTATTAGCTCGGCAGCTTAATCTTAATAATAAGAAGGGGTCCTCAATTTGGGTACAATCATTAATTTTCCTTCTTCATTAGAACTCTTCATCGGTTCGATAGTTTTTCAGTAGTTTCAAAGTTCTTGCAACAATAAAATTATTGTAATCCTACAACAATAACAACAGACTCATCATTTCTTCATAACATCTTCGTATTAGGATCATCATTTTTTGTTATCAAGAATTTCACTAGCAGCTACATATTCCTGCAAAAAATTAGTTTTTGCAAAGAAAGTGAAAATATTGATGACAAAAATTAGAGAGAATGACAATGTAAAAAGAAATTGTCGGTTGTGAAGCAGAAAATGGTAAGTTAATTATTCAAAAATTGCAAGAAAATGTAGATATAAAACCTTTCTAAATTTGAATATTCTACTGCTAGAGATGAAAATAAGTGTGGTATACTCAATGTCAAGGTTGAATGTATGCAAAATATTCCTCCAAGGATGAAGGATAGGATCTTCCACATGTTATCCTCAAGCTAGAGCTTGTTGGTCGATATCAAACGGATGCATTGATGAAGATCTTGACTAGAAGAGGTTACTCATTCACCACTACTACAGAGTGTGAAATTGCTCATGATATGAAAGAGAAACTTTCTTATGTAGCCCTTGGCTATGAGTAGGAGCTTGAAACAGCCAAGACCGGTTCCTCCTTGGAGAAGAGTTATGAGCTTCTTCATGGACAAATGATTAGTATTGGTGCATCCAATTCAATCTCTAAACATCAAGATGATGGCTTATGTGCAAAGGCATTCATAGGAAAAAAAATATCACATGAATTTGTCAACATATGGATGCACAAATACATTTCTCCATGAGTTATTGATGCACACATGTATTCTTCTCTCTGTAAACAATCATAAAATTTGCGCCAGAACAAAAGAGAGGTTGTTTTTAAAGGTCCATTGTGCACAAATGGAGGAGAATCATATAAATACGCCACATGGGTTTTGTGGGGGACGATCCCATTTTGTTTCTATGTGGATAATTTCCCAAAATTATGAACTTATATCTGGGAGATACGAAGGATTCTCTCAACTAATATTTTCCATAATTTTAGTTGTGAATAGTTATCAACATGCGTGCTCTAATTTGATATCCGTGAGAAATGGATCAATTACATTGTACTGGGAAGGTCTAGAAGCTTCACAATTTTAGAAGAAAAACCATTCTATTTCCAATGACCTTTCTCGTGTAGCTGGATCAGGTAATTCTTTGAAAGCTGATAGTTCAATTGCAGTATACATGTATTGGTTTTCATTAGCAACTGCAAAACAATTTATGATGGTCTAGTGACCAATATTTTGGGTGAATCAATTTTTTTAGCACTTGCTTGAATGTAGCATGTGTTCTCTCTGAACAACATTTGTTTATTCAATATTTTCCATGGTTGTGTGGATTTCTAATCGCTCATGTATAAACATGGAAATCCGTGAAGATAGACAACTTCAACATGCATTGTTATCAGTTATAGTTGAATTTATTAAGCATGAACCAATTTGGTATGTTTGCTTGCAAGATACTCATGATACCACCACCACCTTGATTGTGATACACGGGTTGGATATACATTCCAAATTGAAGATCAGAATCTATCATAAATGAGGTATTTGATACAGAGAAATCATTGCAATGATGTGTCTGCAAGGATCCAACATGGAGATATCTCGCCAAATCATGTAATCTACATGGCATCTGGGGAAAGGCATTCTTGTTATGTCCTTGTGGATTGGGGACATGTTGTTCTTGAAGATAGATATAGTCCTACTTTTAAATGTTCAATTTTCATCCACTTATTCCCTTCAGGAAAGAAAACACTGTCCTACCTCGGTTGTTGAAAGCTTAGTTTACATGATACATCATTTATGTGGTAGAATCAAGTGTCATTGGAAGTTGTTTTGCAATGGAAAAAAGAGGTATTGGGAAAAAAGAACCATTCAAAAACATCTTTGTGAAGTTTCACTTGTATTGAATTTTTTTGCTCACTATATTGATATGGTTAAGAAGATTAAAAAGAATACTGCATAGTGAAATCATGGTAATGGATTGATAATACTACACTTACATGAAGGCTCATTTCAATAGGTTACCATAAACTACTTGCTAGGAAACTTGGGTCACTACCATTTAACAACAATTGGAATTGCTGATCTTGGGGGAGGTTTTTTTCAAATGGCATGTGCAATCTCAAAGGAGAAGATTCATATGTGAAGGAATTACCTATCAAGGGTAAAAAGTATCATATATATGTTCATAACTATTTGTATTATGGCTTGTTGGCAACCCATGCAGAGATTCTAAAAGTTACAATAGAGAGTGCTTTTGCTTGCATTTTGAATGGTTTTTCACGTTTCATATATGGTGGATCTAAATACAAGGCATCATCAAACACCTACGGAGTTCATTTTGACAAGTGCAAAAAGCTTGCTTATGATGCACTAAGAGTTAAGGAATAGGTTTGCAAACACATAAAGTGTACATTTGGAGGTGTTTGGAATGGTGGAGGCATGGGTGTTCAAAAGAAGTCGTTTGCAGCAGCTTTTTCTTCCTTGATAGAGATGTAGAGGCTAGTTTTATAAATCCAAGTATGGCAATGGAAAAAATTAAAGCTTGCAGATTTTGAGGAAGCAGCCAAAAGGCTTGTGAAGCAGTTATGAAGATGTAGGAAAAATATTTCCTAATATTTACCCTATCTTTGTATGGATCTTGCATATCAGTATACTTTGTTGGTTGATAGATTTTCTCTAAGTTGTACCTTGGTGAAAAAGGTGGAGTACAAGAATTCTTCCATTGAATTTGCATGGCATCCATAACAAATTCATGAAACAGTCTTTGTTTTGAATCTAGAGTGTGGCATTCTTAAAGAAATTCTAGCATTTTTTTCATTGTTGCTACAACCTAATGACCTCCATCGTGCTGCTACAAAATTGTTGCAAACCATCTCCATAAGCATTCATGAAAGATAATCATTCCCCTACATGCATGACATGCAAGGTTTTGAGTGTAGGGAGGGGTGGAGATGTCCTTTCCTTATTCTCCTTAGTAGCAGAACAAAAGTATATCTTTGATTCATAATATTCTTTTACTTGAAAATCATTTTTTTTCAAATTCAAGTGATTTTCTACAACTATAGAAAGGTTGTTACCTCCATATTTTTATTTCCAGGGATGATCTTTGCACCACATTTGCAAGCAAATAAAGCCGAATTAAAAAATTTAAAGACATGGGTTTTGTTCCCCATGTAGAAAATTGATTTATGAGTGGAAATATTTTCCAGAAAGTATATAATGAGGGATCTATAGGTATGCTTTTGAATCATATTTTGATGCAATTCTGATATTTCTTGTAGCAACCTGCTTGAAGGGCACTTTTTGCACGTAATTTGTAAATCATTGAAGTTGAACCGAGAAATTATGAGACATGGGTTTTGTTCCCCATAAAACAAATTGAGTAACAAGTAAATGGAATTCGCAGAAAATGCATGACAAGGGATCCATCAACATGTTTTCAAACTGATTTTATTAAAATTATCAAAAAAATTGTAAGCAGTTACATCCATCTTTCTATAGTTGATTTGTAGTTTTGAGTGATTGCATGCATCCCAAGACTAAATCGCAACTTGGAGATGATTTCAAATCAGTATGAGATGCTTATCCACCTATCAACCATGATTTTTGACATTTTTTAATCTTTTGTCTTTCTGTAGACAATTTTTAGCTTTGAATGGTTGCACACATTCCAAGACTAGAACACAGCTTGGAGATGATTTCAAATTAGCACAAGATGCTCGTCCACCTATCAGCATTGATTTTTAACATTTTTCAATTTTCAAGTTTTCAAGCATGAACAAAGATCAAATTTCAGCATTTCTATAGAAATAGTCTAATAATAGTCAGTAGATTCAAAGTCGTCTTCAACATCAACATCAGTTATCTTCTTCAACATCATCAACAAACTTATCCAACAACATGTCGTCATTTGCAGAGCTTACTCCATCCAGCATGTTCTTTTTCACATCATGCATTCAGGTTATAATCAGAGTATTTTTCACTCGTATCAGTATATATCAAGTGAGTCAAAGTTCAACATTTGTCTCTCAGGCCATCAGGGGAAGGTAAAGTTGGGTAAGCAATTTCTATTTCTGGGTAGTCATCTAATTGGGAATTCATGCACACAAAAATTTTGAAGCTTTTCATATTTTCCATTCCTTCGTGTTTCATTATCTAACCATCACCATCCATCTCCCTATGACATCAATGACTTTGAAAAAACCAAGTGTAAAACAAATCCTTTCCACTTAGGTCCAGTATCATATATATTTGGATACTACCTCCTATGTGTCTTTGATTGCATGAGGACATGCAATGATTTGAGTGTGGGGGAGATGTTGGACCTCATAAATAACATATTTTATGATGTCATTTAGTCATTTTTCATTACTTTACCCCTTCATCATCATTCCCTTCATCACTCATATTTCCGCATTTGACCATTTCTACCTTATATGAGCTTCGCATGGCATACTTACACTAAAGAGGTTGATTTCCCATATTTCGATGATTACTTAGGGTAGATATTGTGATTTCCTAACTTACTTGTGAAATTTTGTAGTTGTTGGCAATTCTGCAGTTGATTGACAATTTTGGTAGTCAAAGTTTCGATGTCATTTATGAACTAATGAGGTGAAATCTCAAAAATGTAAAATATGGGTTTTATGAAAAATAGAATCATTTAGGTGACTCTCGAGGAAAATATGAAAAATTACAAAACAAGGGGTGTATGGTTGAGATTTCCAAAACTAGTCTAATTAGCTTGCAATTATGTAGCTAAGTGGTTTGACCAAGTGGCGACCCATATCCACGAACTTGGGCACATGGATCTCATGGGATATGTTGTTATTTTTTTATTCAAACTATATTAGATCAAATCCAAGATTTGGTGGTGAAATATCCACATGTTTAGGATCTATCATTTGTTAGCTATATATCCACATGTTTAGGATCTAATCTCATCTTTTTGTAACTCCTTTCCTTTTGTGAAGGAGAAGTTGTATGTATAAATTTGACAGGATATCATTCAGCTTTGATAGTTCATAGTTAATAGTGAAAGAGTTATAGAGTCATCCCAAGTAGTGGGAAGAGTATATACCTTTGGTAGAGTTTGCCTACAACAATGGTTATCAGGAATCATTGAAAATGAGCATGTTTGAGGTTTTATATGGAAGAAAGTTGGAAGGAGAAGGATCATTGTAATCATTTTAATGTTGGAACAAAGAGATTGTTGTTACACATCAATATGTATCTATTGTAGTCCTTCTTGGAAGTATATTCCAAGAGAGGCAGGGCCCCCTGTCTCTGGTATACACTACCCAAAAAATTTCCTTTTTGTTGTGTGATGTTATTTTACTAGTTGTTCATTTCATTTCCTATTCATCTCTTTATGCTCTTTGATTTATGCAAGCATGGTTTCCCTACATAGTTAGGCATTGAATACTGGGTTTCTTTAGTAATCTCAAAACAAATTGATGCTCTTGCTTGTCAACCAAAGGAATGTGGTTAATAGTTGAAGCATAAGTCCATTGACCTCAGTTGAATTATGTAGCCTTTCATTATGCTTTCTTAGCTTAGAGTTAGTTTCCTACTCCTGCATATATTTTGTCGGCATCTCACAAGCTTACGAGCTCCCTAGTTGATAATTTAAAGTAAAACAATTTAAGCAATTGAATTGTCTGACATGATTAAAACCCTAGCTTAGCTAAATCTCTCTCTCTCTCTCTCTCTCTCTCTCTCTCTCTCTCTCTCTCTCTCTCAAAGAAACTTGATAACTAGGTATCTAAATTTATTCTCACACTAATTCTAACTCAACACTTGGAAAACTAAGTAAACTTATTGTTGTTGTTATAAATGTTTGCTATGACCATTAGGGATTAATTGCATTGTTGAATACTTACTTAATCTTGTGGTTTAAGAAGGTTGAAATCATTGTTGAACACTTGGATCCTATTCCACTTGTTAAGGTTTATATTTTAAGACTTTATTTAAATTTTTTGAAGGTTGATTTATTGTTGTTGTTATAAAACATTCTTAGGTGGTATAATCATTTTTTACTAATGCAATTTTTCTATGACAACCTTTTCACTTGATAGCTAGTGTTTTAAGGGTGATCATTCATTTGTTAGACTTGGTAATTGTCATTATATACATTGGTAAACTTGTCTTACACATGTCAACCAATTACCTTGTCCAAAATCTTCTTAACCTTTCACATTTTCCTAGACCTAGCCTATCCTTTTGAGGTGACCAAGATAGGGGGCCACTAGCTTGGATAATCTTGCTATAGGATCCCTTGAGGTCATCAGGGAAGCCTCCCTTGTTTTGGACCCGTCCTTCACTAAAACGAGGGAAGTACTTCCCTAGGTGACAATAGAATTTACATCCAATTGTTACACAAGTTTAGCATCTTGTGAAGGCTTTGCACAAGTGCCAAATTCTATGATAACATCTCCTATGGTTGGATTCAACCCCCATCTATCGTGTTGATTCCATCCCCCTCATTGAGTTTTAGAATCAAACCATGGTAGATTCTTCATATCCATGAGATTTAGGGAATGTATCATTTGGAGAAAAAATTGCTCTCTATCATTCCCTAGTTAAAGAAACAAGCAATCAGAGCATAAGGAATCATTTCCCACATTCATGAAGAAGGTCGAAAGCATCCCTCTCATGCCTATCAAATATCCTTATCTATGTTAGAAGGCCATTATTATTTCATAGTGAACTTTAGTGGGTAATTTAATTAGTCTTTGTCCCAATCTTGTTGCTATAAATCAATGGATTTGAATTGTCGTCACCGTAAAGGCATGGTGAGTTATCCTTTTATTTTTATGGATGATATTATTCCTTCTTATTCTAGTTCCAAGGAGACAAAGACTGCATATTTTTCTCTAGCCCCTATTTCATGGGCAATCATGCTTTGTATCCTAACCAATTGTCATTGGACTTCAGTAGATGGAATAAATTATGGCACCCCTTATTTGGGTTTGTCTCCTACACCTCCTTTTAAATTTAGAGAATATATCCACTCTCAACAAGATTGGGGACAAGTTGGGAAAGTTCATTAATTTATTTGAGCTTAAATGGGGCCAATTTAATGTGCTCATATTTGTGTGGAGGTATCCTTGGGGAAATATATACCAAAGGATTTTCTCCTTTAGCTAGATGGATGGAATCACTGGTAAGAACTAGACTATTGAAACTTTCCCTTTAAATGTAACTTGTGTTGAAAATATGGGAAAATTGCAAAGAGACGCTCAAAACAAGCCCTGCCATCAAAAACTATTAAAGATAAGACAATCTCTTTGAAAGATACCAATGAATAGGATGAATGGATCCCTTTTCACCTTTTGATCAACAAGAAAATCTATCTTCCTAGCCTTAGAAAGAAAAACATTTAAAGTCCAAGTCTAACTCCTCCAGTTCCAATCACTTGAGGCTAAATCTAGAGGCCCTACAAATGGAAAACGAGAGAACAAAGATACTAATTCCATATCTAGTAAA
Organism: Picea engelmannii; assembly: GCA_009831015.1. Classification (NCBI taxonomy): domain Eukaryota; kingdom Viridiplantae; phylum Streptophyta; class Pinopsida; order Pinales; family Pinaceae; genus Picea; species Picea engelmannii. The sequence continues at coordinate 133,941 of ML784699.1, read as the reverse complement.
GGATGTCCCTCAACCCTGAGGAAAACAAAGTAATAAATATAGTACTATGAAGGGAACAAAACCTGATTGGAAATAGATTCAAGAAGATCGTGAATGTGTCCTCTAGAAGAAGTAGAATACCTCAAAATTTCATGGGTAGAAGCTACACAACAAAGAACCTAAGATGACTCGAAAAAGGTCTTGGAACATAAAACATAACTCCAAGATCAAAAGGTTGAAGAGAAGGTAAAATAATATTTAAAAACCCTCAAATCCTCTACTTAGGAAGCAAATCCCCTCAAAGTTGTAAGTACTCCCACGGTCCCTAACAAGTCATTTGCATGAGCATAAAGGAAGCATGCAACACCTCCCTACACTTTGCCTCATCTCACAAGGGGAAAAATAATAATTGACAGCATAAAGATAAAGAGACAAAGTGGAATAAAACCCTGGGTCCCTCACTTGCTAATTAGGGGGCCTTCTTCGTATTCAAAAGAACTGCTTAAAGCCATGTTCTATTGCTACATTTAGGTCATGTTTTGTCAATATGTTCTCATGGCCAATTGTAAAATTTTATTCTTGTAGTGGAAGAATCAAGAACTATAAGCCATATCTAGATTTGGATATATTATGGTAGTCACAATTGACTGTGTATTAGAACACAAGATGTAGTGTAAAGTGTAAGAATAAAGGTAGTACAAGTAAAGTTGCTACCCCTCTTGATATAATATCAAACAACCTTTGTTGTTTGATATCTTTTTTACACGAAAAACCTTGCGAGGGCTTACCCACATTCGTGGTTGGCATCCCTAGTAAACACATTGGCATAGACTGCTACAACTCATCTAAGGGGATTTGAACTGGCTACCTACTAGCACAAAACTGGTCAAATACCCAACAACACTAGCCACAATTGATTGAGCTATTCCCTTAAACTCCTTGTTATTGTTGTTGTGTGTGTATACAAGGAAAACCCAATAGATACTTCTCCATATACTTTCTCACATTCATGAATGATATCCCTAATAAATTTAATAATACCTAAAATAATATATAACAATAATTAAATTTTCAAAAATTTATTTACTTTTTATTGTATTTTAAAAGCTCATGAGCACTTGAAAAGAGAATTACATTTGGCTTTAAAAAAACAAATAAATTTTCAAAAAAGGTATTTACTTTTTATTGTATTTTAAGAGCTCAAAATGTTTTGAGCACTTGAAAAGAGAATTACATTGGGCTTTAAAAAAGAACAAAGATAGATAGAAAACTTGTACATGAGGTTGACAAAAAGGTTATTTTCTTTCGATATTAAGAGCCCAAACGGTTTCATTACTTGAAAAGAGAATTACTTTGGACGTAAAAAATGATAAACGTACAAAACTTACGCATCATGTAGGTTTCTTTGGGTTGCTTTAACATTTAAAGAAAGTGATAGGATTTAGCATAGCACGGCACACATAGAAATGTACACCGAATGGACAATCGTTGAAAGCTACACACAATTATGAACAATCGTTGAAAGCTACACACAATTATGAAATCAACCAAATAAGACAGCATCACAATAACACTTCTAAAGCAAAGGAACGCTTTAATGACAATTAAACCCTGAGACAGTAAACCACTTTACAGGTTAGTGCAGAAAACATTTGGGATTAATTAAGATTTAAATGTTGACGTGGATTCCCTTGTGAAGTCGAGGAAACGAAGCCTTGAATGGAAGCAATACTTATGTTTTAGAGTAAACAAAGATGTAACGAAGAACTCCATCCAAAGAGGTCGTATGACGACACTGATTAACAATATTTAAAAAAGTGAATATATGGAATTGGAGTTTAGGATAGGATGCAAAGGTGTTATAATTTTTAGGGTTTTGAATGGAGAATATATATTTTTAATAGAAGTTTTAATTTGTTTACATAGGAAGATGTACTATAAATGTTTTATGTTTTGGTTTTTTTTAGGCGATAGGGATATTTGTCCGAAATCCGACTAGAAATAGTTAGATTTGTAGATTTGAGTGATTATTTCTGTGTAATCCAAGTACCCTAGAAGTTTTCAACTTGTTGAATCCATTTTTAAATTCAAAAATAAATTTTAAACAATAGAGAATAGTGATTTGTGCATATTTATGTCGTCCAAATATAATGAAAAAAACACAAAACCTAGAACACAACGTCTATATATGTTTTACTTTTATGGATTTTAAATTGACATCAACTAATGTATTACTTTTTAGAAGTATTTTATTAATTTTTCATATACAAATCCGATTCACCATGTTTAATCCTAACAAGTTTATGGAAGATTATATATATATATATATATATATATATATATATATATACACACACACGAAGTTGTCTTGTTCAAATATATTAAGAAGTGGATATGAATTAAGTTTTTAATTGTTAATTGGGTTTAGTTAGGGTTATTGAGTGAAGAGGTGTTATCCTTTTCACCCATGTTTAGCTAGGGTTATTGAGTGAAGAGGTGTTATCCTTCTCGCTCATATTTAATTCTTCTAAGTGATATGTTTAGTTTTTAATGAATTTATTGGTGTAACCACCTTGAGTACTATATTAATAAAGTTTTGAGATTTATGGAATCTAATTTAATCTAGATACACCATCCTCGAAATAAGAAAAAGTGTTTGGCCAATTTCCTCTAGATTTATATTTCATTAAAAAAATGAATTTGTAATCATCGTTGTGTGACTTGATAGACATTGTCAAATTAATTCTTAAGTTGTTATTTAAGTTAATCAAAATGAATATTGATATTCCTCTTGCCAAGATTTATTATTTTTGAAAATTGTATATATTTTGTTTTGTAAAATAATGAAATTATCATACATGTTAAGTTGGGCAAAATATAATATTAACTATACATATAACAACTCTCATATAATCTAAGTGTGTAGGTTTTCACACTTAGTTATAATGTTGCTTAAATTTTCTCGAAGTAAACTTTGTGTGAGTTTATTAAACGTCCAATGTTTCTAATGGACACTCCACTTATTATCAAGGACAAAAAGTTTCCCCGATCATAAGTAGAGTGTCCACATTGGACATTTCATAAACTCACACATAATTTACTTCTAAAAAATTTAAGCGACATCCCTAGCATAATCAATATTCAACATTCAAGTTGAGAGAAAATATTTTGTCAATTATTTTTATAAAATAAAATTCATTATCTTTAATTAAATTACTTAATATTTAAAAAACAAAATCTTAAAAAAAAAAATTACATATATTGATAAAATATAAATTTCTAAGATATAAATCATTTATATATAACATTGACTTGTTAAATTTTATTTTATAAATTAGAAATATCATATACAAATTTCATCGACATTGCCAAGTCAATCCTTAGGTCACATTATCATTTAGGGCATATAGGGTGTCAACCTTTTCTCTTTGGCTTGCTTGTTTACTAGGACAAATAAATATAATAGTGTGGATGTGTATATAAATTTAGTTTATATATTATATTTTCAAGGTTTCATACACATCCACTCGCAAGTTCAATCATATTCCACCAACTATTAAGAGGAAACTAACTCCATAGACATTGTCAAGTCAATCCTTAGGTCATGTTATCATTTAGGGCATATAGAGTGTCAACCTTTTGCCTTTGGCTCACTTGTTTACTAGGACAAATAAATATAATAGTGTAGATGTGTATATCAAATTAGTTTATATATTATATTTTCAAGGTTTCATACACATCCACTTGCAAGTTCAAACATCTTCCACCACCTATTGTAAAAGACTTTTAATATAACTCAAAATTTCAAATGTCTTGTAAGTTAAGAACACCATCCTTAGTTTTGCAATTAACATCTAGCTACTTATTATAAGGTTGATCAACGTCATATCCTTTAGATAAGGGGTTGACTGAGCTTTACAATTAGCACTTGACTACTTATTGTTTATCAAAGCCATGTGCAATAGATAAAGGGTTAATTAAGATTTTACTAAATTGATATTTACATGTAAGTGTAGGTTATAGTTTTAAATTAGTCATGCTCAAAATGGAATATGATTTTTTCTAAAATATATATAGAATTTTTTGTTTATTTAACCATGGGAATCAATAACTTATCTGAGTGATATAGGCTAGGCCCATGATCAAATATACTAACTACCACTATGATCCAAGAGTACATCTAATAGCACGCAAGCCAAATATACCAATAACTTGTGACTTGGCAAGGGTCGAGGCACACTAGAGTGGACCTCTATCATGAGGGCATCTACCCTTTTAGAATTATCACAATGAGTCAACATGATGCCACTTTGTGAGAATTGAACCCAAGTATGGAGGAGGGCAAACAATCCTCCCAACCACCCAAGCTAGAACCCTAGACAAAAATACATAGAAAATATTTACTATCAAAAAATAAAATATAGGAAGGGTATATACAATGGTCATTATAACTTTTTTGAAAAACTATTAAGGCAGAAATAAAAGAAAAGTGTTATGTATGATCCAAAAATTGGGCATATTTGAGTAACAAAACTCTTTTTTCCAAGAACTGATAGTGACCCTCGTCCTTCCATACCAAATTGAAAGCAGACGAGGAGCTAGGCTCATGATCAAAGACAAATTTACACCTCAGCTTCTGTAAAAAAAAATCACCACTATCCTCAAACAATGTTAAAAAGAAACACAAATAAGAGAATTACAACCATCACCAAACAATGTTGCCTTCCAGTGAACCTTGCCCTGAAGAAGCTCTGAGTGATGATCCTCAAACCAACTCCAACAACACTTGGAAAATCGGCAGTCCCATAAAATATGCTTAATTGTCTCTCAGCACTAACAAATAGGACAAACGCCATATAACAAGCCAGTGTTGGCCAACCTAGCCCTAGACAAAATCCCCTAATAAATGACAAGCCAATCAAACACTCTTAGCTTATATGATAGCCACAGAGTCCAAAATTTGTGTAGGTGCCTCACCCAACGCTCCTCCAAATCCTTAGAGACCAATGAGTGTTAAGAACTAGGGAGAGATGATGTCTCGGATAAAGAATTGAATACAAATGGCAGGAATCACACTACAACAATGGCTAACCAAAACTCCATACCTAGTCTCTCTGGAAGGGCTTTGACATACCATTGTTCATCTTAAATAACATAGACTTTCAAATTAGGGCACACAGCTCCCTGATCAAGTGGTGGTCAAAAGAAAGAAGCATGTGCTATTGAGTAAGAGGTCACAACTCCTTTTGGGCACATGCACCAAGGTCCCATAGATCATGCTAGAAAAATATGCCCTTCCAACTCAATCTCCACACCTAAAAGTGTGACATCTCCATAATGCATGCCCCCTTCTCTCTCCAACTCCAAATCGATCGGCAAGCTAAGTCCCACTCAACCCAACTACCCTCCCAATGCCATGAAACCGACCTTGCAATAGCTCTTCGAGTGGACTATATGATCCCAAATATGAGTGAGCCCAAAACCTAAAAGCGGTGGGGAGTGGAAATAATATTGCAAAGATCAAAAGATCCCTGAAATCTACCAAGATGTTTTTTTGACCTCTACTAGTACCGAAAAAAAACCTACCAAGGCATTGAATGCTCCAAATGTTGCACCACCCACATAGGTACCAAAATGTGGCATTAATCAATCCAAGACCCCCTTCGTCCTTGGGAATAGTACAAGTATCCCAAGGAACTAGAGGTAGGCCATAGTGATCACCATACTTCAACCACAAATATTCCCTCGAGAGTTGATTAAGCCATCAAAAATAAGTCTTCTTGAGGAACCAAAAAGAAACATAATACATGTTTAAGGCCTAAAGGATGCAACCAATCACAATCAACTTCCATGCAAAGAGGATGTCCTTATAATTCTAGATATTTGATTTACTCTGCAACCTTTGTAGGAAACAATCCCACATAGAAACTAGTGACAACCCAATCCCAAAGGGGATACCCAGATAACTAACTATAACTCCTAGATGAATGTGGGACCAAGTTGTGAGAACCCACCCGTGACTCAGGAGGGGAATGTATCTTTAAACTAGCATGGATATTCCACTAGAGCAGTTCGTCGTAATAGATCTTACAATTTTATGAAAACTATTATTATGTAATGCTTTACTTAAGATTTAGATTAAATGTTACTCACTTAATCCATGAAAATATTGAAAAAACTAAAACTAAAATGAAATAAGCTAAGAAAATAACTCAACATCCACACAATGAACACAAAATGAAACCTAGGAAAACACAATATAGGAAAAACCCAGTGAGAAGGTGAGGCCTATGCTCTGCTCTTTTCTTCTTAGTTATGAAATGTAAATACAAAGAAAGAGACACTCATTATGGAGTTGTCATGGGCAGTATGGCCAATATGGTTGCTACAAGATATTATACTTCCTATATTGTACTTTAATATTCCACTCGCAAATGCTCTACTCAACAATGGAACAATGCATGA
>ML784699.1:10355-91485 GCA_009831015.1 Picea engelmannii | reverse complement strand
TTCAAGCAATGTAATGAGACATGAAGAGAAGTATTGTGTTTGGAGTTGAAGCTCATTAGGAGGAAGCCCCCTCGAAGAGGCAAGTGAACAGGAGAGGATCCCTTCCATAATAGGATCCATTGTATGGTGTTGCCCATAATAGGATCCATTGTATGGTGTTTCCCTACCTCAAGGGTTTGGTAATAATAAAGTGTGGTTTCTTCTATCTTGCTTTGTGGATCTATTGTGTATTCAGTATTTGTGGTGATTATATCTTCAGATCTGGTATTGGTTCTTAACACTGTCGAAACCTCCATGTCTTGCATTCAGTAAGTGCGTCGAGGTTTCAACTACCTCCATTCTCCTTCATTTAATTCTTTAGTGAGGACCAAGATCAAGGTCGAGCCGAACTGGTCTTTTGGAGAACGCGGTGATCCTTTCTGTGGCTAAGCCCGACATTTCGGCCCCTTTGCACAATTCTTTTTCTTTCCCCTAGTGACATGGCGTCAAGACCGTGGGCCCAGCTTTTGGGCATTTTTGGCACTTCGTGCCTTGAGGCTGGGAGGAGGTTGATCCCTGCTCTTTGAAGTCACAATGTACGAAGGAGGGACAGAACCTAATCGCACATCACGTACCCCTTTTTTGATTGGACAACCCGAAACACTTTCGGCGATACTGTGGGCCCGTCATTAAAAGTTCTTTTCCTTTCGCGATTCGTGAGTTCGTGGGTTAAAGACCCTCGACTCCCTTTTCTAAACTCCCAATCCCTGAGATGGAGATACGGGTCGAGCCCCTTTTCTGTTCAGCACTCTCTGCATATAACCGTCGGCTAGAGCCCAAGTACTAACGCCTCTCACAACTCGCGGCTTCGCGAGCTGGAGTATCGAACTTTGGCATTCTCCCCTCGCCAAGTCTCGAGACGCGATGGTCAGCGAAGGTTGACCCCTTCTGGGCATTTTTCGTAACTTGCAACCTCGCGCAACTAAAATACATAGTCCTCCCTCTGAACTTACGAACCCCGAGTTCAAGAAATAACTACTGCGCTTATACTGATCGTGATTGACGCCCCTTGAAAACCTTTTTGTGCCATCTTAACTGCGCATGGCTCCTGCAAGGAGGGTAGCTTCTACTTGCATTTTGAAACCGCGATGAGCGAAAAGGCAAGGAGCCTAATCATGCGCCAGGTGTCCGTTTCAAATGGACGGCTGAGACTGCCCCTTGATACTGCGGGCCCAACTTTGGGCGCCATCGGCGCTTCGGGGTTCAGGGTTTCGAAATGTACAATGACATAAAACCTTCACCCCTTGAACTGGGGACTGCCGAAAAGCTAACATGACTGGATCTCGCGCCACGCATCCCTTGGATGGACGGCTGTTATTCTTCCCTACAGACAATATGGGCGCGATCTATTTGCGCTAATCTCAGCGCAACTCTATTATCCGCGATTTCCCGCTGACCGTCGATATGCTTTTATAGATGAATCTGGGCCATTGACAACGTAATTTCACCCGCTTGCTCGATTGGAAGCCTTAGAACGAGATTTTTCCATGCTGCGCTTGGGTGCTCCTTGTACAACTTGCAGACCCGAATACTCTTGTGCCTAGGACAAGAAATGTCGCTAAGATTAGGCTCCATGGGGGATAGAGTCGTCCCTGTGATGCTCTAAGAACTCATTCTGCAGCTTCAGTGCCTTGTTGTTGGGCTATGGATTCATGCTCAAAACATCCCGTTGCTGCAAATACAGGCCGAAAAATAAAAGTAACGAAATAAAGCTACATGCTCAAAGGAGCTTATTTATATACAGTCCTAATGCTAATAAAATATTTTACATGGGCTAGGTGAAAGAAAACTTCCACCATAGCCATTCAAGAGGCTTTCTGGATAGAAGCTCCTTCCTTCTGTCGATGATCACCAGCAGATAGTGTAACCGTGATAGAAGAACGGCTACACTCTTCAACTTCTCCTCACAGGGTGAAGTTGATATGGAATAAGGCGGCTCCAAGGCATAAAGGACATGCCACTCCATGTATTCACCGACAGGGTCATAGAATGAGTGGCGAATCTCTGAAAATTGGTGACAAACAGCCTCCTCTGCTACAGAGTTGCTCACATGTGGTTGAATATCTTTGATAAACACAGGTGAGTGGACAACTGACGTAGGCTCACTGATCTCGGGCGGTAGCTGCTCGCTGACTGGCTCTGGAATGAAATATGTGCTCAATTGTTTCTCTGGTTCCTTTTCCTCTTCTTCTTGGCTCTCCCCCGGGTCAGATTCGTATTCATCATAAATAGGGACCATGGGGTGGTTCTGCTTGCTGACTGGCTCTTCAGTATCTTTATAGTGATCAAATGTAGGATAAGTTTGCTTCTCATCATCACTATAATATACATCAAAGAGGGGTTGTCCTTCATTGATATGACCCTCCTCCATAACAGTGATCCCGTCAAAAAAATTTGTTTCAGGGACAGTGGGACATGCTGCTTCTGGCTGCTCATACATAATCATTTTCTCTTTAATCCATGGTAAAAATATATCGTGAGAAACCCCCTGGGGGGAAAGAGAAGAATCATCTTCCACAACTAACCCATGTTTTAAAAGGAGAGGGTCTTCGTCATCATGAGCAGAGATGCTAGGAACATCTGCTTCAACCCGATATCCAGGTGAGTCATCTACCATGGACCACATTTGCTCTATAAACTCACAATTTCCACAAGAGGCACGTTGATCGTTATGAACATCTAAAATAATAGAGGCATCGTATATGATGTCATATGCTTCCGTTCTAGGGATAACACAATTAATATCATTCAACACCTCCATATATTTCCTGGCAAATGCTTTCCTCCACAGTAAAAGCTTCATCATGGACCTGGTCCTCAGGGCCAGCAGAGGCTTCATGAAGCGAAGAAAACTCCTCACAACAGTTTTCATACAAACAATCAGCTGGAAAATAATCTTTACAAAATGAATTGAAAGTTGTATGAAAACCTGTTAAAGAGTGGATGCTCACAGTGGGAAGAGATCGACACCACTCAAGAGTAGCTCCCTTCAATGAACACCTGAAGAGCTTAATCCGTACATCCTCATGCGTGATATTGTGTCGGTGAATAGCTTCATGGAAGTCCAGTAAATGCTCAGTTGGTTCCTCCCAACTTGTTGCATGAAATTCAGGGAGGAAATCTTCCCATTGGTCTCTATCAGGAAGTGCATTAGGAAAACCAACAATCTGGGAAAAGTCACAGAAAGCAAACCTTTGAGCCATAATTTTCTCCATATCAAATCAGTGGAGTCGCCAATCGATCCTCAAATCATGGAGTCGCCAGGTGAAATAAGCGCAGCTTCAAATATGTCTGGTCGTTGTTCACCATCAAAGGCCAGATCTAAACATTGTCGTTACCCCAGGAAGCTTTTCAAGCTGAGAAAGCAGCTGCTGAAACCTTCTCGAGAAAGCTCCTTAGGGTCAGCTTTCAGGTGTGCTAACAGTAGCCACAGCTGGAACAGTGAAGTGGAAACAATGGAGTCTCCACAGTGGAGTCGCCAGGTGCACAGTAGAAATATTTAAGGGGTCTGATGTCTGATGCACCTTCAGAATCAGAGGCTCAATGTCGTTTTGCCCAGGGAAAATCTTCAACTTCGTCCTCGACAACGACGCCAAAAATGTTGGCGACAGAAACCCTTTGTCAGACATCTTCTTAACTTTGCATGGCCTTTGCAGGGGAGGTAGATGAAACATTAAAGGCCAAAATGGCGTGTGCAAACTTCCTCTGGTCAGATGAGAACTCGGCATGACCCCCTTTTTGGAGAAAATCAGTGTACGAGACCATCTCGGGCAAACTGCCTGTCGGAACCTCCATGTCTTGCATTCAGTAAGTGTGTCGAGGTTTCAACTACCTCCATTATCCTTCATTTAATTCTTTAGAGAGGACCAAGATCAGGGTCGGGCCAAACTGGTCTTTTGGAGAATGCGATGATCCTTTATGCGGCTAAGCCCGACATTTCGGCCCCTTTGCACAACTCTTTTTCTTTCCCCAAGTGATCAGGCGTCAAGACCGTGGGCCCAGATCCTGGGCATTTTCGGCGCTTCATGCCTCGAGGCTAGGAGGAGGCTGATCCCTGCTCTTTGAAGTCATGATGTGCGAAGGGGCGACAAAACCTAATCGCACATCACGTACCCCTCTTTTGATCGGACGGCCCGAAACACTTTCGGCGATACTGTGGGCCTGTCATTAAAAGTTCTTTTCCTTTCGCGATTCGCGAGTTCGTGGGTCAAAGACCCTCGGCTCCCTTTTCTAAACTCCCAATCCCTGAGATGGCGATACGGGTCGGGCCCCTTTTCTAGTCAGCGCTCTCTGCATATAACCGTCGGCTAGAGCCCAAGTACTAATGACTCTCGCAACTCGTGGCTTCGCGAGCTGGAGTATCGAACTTTGGCATTCTCCCCTCGCCAAGTCCCGAGACGTGATGGTCAGCGAAGGTTGACCCCTTCTGGGCACTTTTCGTAACTCGCAACCTCGCGCAACTAAAAGACATAGTCCGCCCTCTGAACTTACGAACCCCGAGTTCGAGAAATAATTATTGTCCTTATACTGATCGCAATTGATGCCCCTTGAAAACCTTTTTGCACCATCTTAACTGCGCATGGCTCCTGCAAGGAGGGTAGTTGCTACTTGCGCTTCGAAATCACGATGGGAGAAAAGGCAGGGAGCCTAATCGCGCGCCAGGTGTCCATTTTAGATGGACGGCTGAGACTGCCCCTTGATACTGTGGGCCCAACTTTGGGCGCCATCGACGCTTCAGGGTTCGGGGTTTCGAAATGTACAACGACATAAAACCTTCACCCCTTGAACTCACAACTGCCGAAAAGCTGATGTGACTGGATCTCGCGCCACGCGTCCCTCGGATGGACGGTTGTTATTCTTCCCTGCATACAATATGGGCGCGATCTATTTGCGCTAATCTCGGCGCAACACTACTATCCGCGATTTCCCGCTGACCGTCGATATGCTTTTATAGATGAATCTGGGCCATTGACAACGTAATTTCACCTGCTTGCTCGATTGGAAGCCTTAGAATGAGATTTTTCCATGCTGCGCTTGGGCGCTCCTTGTACAACTTGCAGACCTGAATACTCTTGTGCCTAGGACAAGAAATGTCGCTAACAATACCTAACAACAAACGACCAACCTACTTTACCTGGAACCTCTGAGTAGAAGACTTGTTCTCATTGTCTTGGAAGAACATAATGATTTGTTCTTGGCTCAAATGACCTTTTATTAACCATGGTAAATCCGTTATCATGTAGAATAACAGTTCTATCAGGATCACGTTCATTCATTCATAGCCTGTACCATTTGACGTCAAACAAAACTATTTTGAAGGATTTAAAGTCACACTCAATTACGTCCTCCAAATACCCATAGTATCGATTTTCAGAGACTTTGGGATGTCTATTAATTCTAGAGGAAACATTAGTGACCTCGAAGACTACATTTATCCCACAATCAAAAGTTTTCCTCTTTTCGTCCAACTTTTTGATGCGAAATTTACGACCATTGCACCACATAGCCTTGTGATGTTTCAACTGCAATATGCCAGACAAATAAAACATATTTCACATAACTTGTAATGTATGGATGGGAAAAACACAACGACATTAACATTAATAATTTATGAAATAACATAATGAAATTATATTGGATGAATAGCATGCTTTCCTGTTTATATTTCAAACCATGTGCTAAATCAATTTCCTATTGCATAAGATTGGTATCTCCATTACGATGAGCTTCTATAACCAATGTAGACACCCCTTCCCATGATAACCTACCTTCACGTTGTATGCATCTATCAATCCATACCTTCATCCAGTCAAGATTGTTTGCAATGTATATATGTAGTGCATCCCACTCTCGACCAACTGTATCAGAAAAGCATAATTCACCAATATATGTTAGTTAGCAAGGTATAAAATATTAATAATTGATGAAAGAATAAAAATTAAATAAGTACGATACACATAAAAAGGAAAAGTCAGATGTATTATAAACCTAATTACCTTTCACTTTCATCATTCTACCTTTCCCCAATAGGTGCTCCCCTTCAATTTTTTTAATGGAGTTCACATCCCAAATGCAATCCACATGCATATTTGCGGCTAATTTAGGAAGATATTGACTAATATAAACCATCAATTGATATAGCATATATCCCTCCACCATAGAACCCTCGGGACGTGCTCTTTGTCTAACCAAAGCCTTTAATGATTTCAGGTGCCTCTCCACCATCCACATTGATCTTGTGTGTATTGGTCCACACAATTCAATCTCCTCAACTTGGTGTATGAGGTAGTGTTCTTGTGCATTGAAAAATGCCAGAGGTAGATACTTTTGCATTTCACACATTAGCCGAGGAATATCTCTCTTCCAATACTTTATATCTTCTTGATGGATTTCTTTCAATGACAACCATGTATAGTCGATGTTGCAAGCAAGTACCATGTTTCAACAAAACATATAAATTAATATATTACATTATAAGTAAAACATATGCCATTAAGATCTTGAATAACAAATTGGAAAAAACAGTTTTCATATAATTTTCTACTTACCTAATGTATTTGCCAAGATCATATATAACTTGTTTGACGTTGTTGTCGAAGTGGTCTGGGAGAGATAGAGGTAGAACATATTGTAACAATCAAAATCGATCGTTATTTGATTCTAAAGTATAATAAAACTAAACTAAAAAGATGTATACCAATATAAATATATATATAGAAAAATAATTACCTTAATGAAGGTATGCCAATCATGTGTTTTTACCCCACCAAATTCACCTTTCTTTGTTAAGATATTATTTATGTTTGGAGAAAAACCAGTATGAAATTTTATTCTTCGAATGACCTCTTTTACATCATTGCTTTGTTGCTCTGTTAATAACCAGGGAAGGTTATTTAGATCTCTGTCGCTATTTGATTGGATCCCACTTTGCATTGCATGATTGGCTTCCTGAATGTCACTACAAATCTTGATGACTTTTTCTTTATCCCTCCTACCATCTATGATTCGCCATAATGTTTATGTCACATTCTTCCTGATATGCATTGTATCAAACAAATGAGCTATTTTTAGGTCCTGATAGTAGGGCAACCTCATGAATTGAGAGGGATAACTTTTCATTCCTCGTGGGAGCCCATTGTTAATACCTTCACAACATTGATGAAGCATAAAATAAATTCAATAAAATAAAATTTCATAACATTACATATACAATATTACATAAACAATTTGCAATATACCATCTCGACGACTTTTGTTATATTCCAACTTCCATAGGTGAGGTGTCATTCTTCGTGGTTTTAATCCAGTCTCTTCTTTCTCATTGAAAAGATGTTTTTCAATAGTACGATACCTATGGTTCTTAGGGAGGAAGTGCCTATACTCATCAAACATCTCCTTTCCTAAAGTTTTTGAACGCCAAGATTTGATCTTAGGACCACAAACTAGACATGCAAATCTACCCTTTGTTTGAAGACCTGTAAAAGTTGGATTAATAATTATGTCAATTATACGAAGGGGATTATTCAAAAAAACATGTAGTATGGTATCTTCAAATAATTATATACTATAATTAAAGTGCAATGCATCGTTACATACCACAAAAATGTGTTAGTCTTGGGGCATCATGAATTGTCCATACAAGTATTCCACGGAATTGAAATTCCTTCTGCCTTATTAGTTTACAAATGTCATACATAGTGATGTTGGCCCATAACTTTAGTAACTTGTCGATGAGAGGCTCGATATATACATTCATATCTTTAACCTGGTACTTACCTAATTGTTTGAAATTACACATAATTACTAACGTGATGTGCATATTTAAGTAAATAAATAAATACAAGATATTATGCAACAAGAAATACAAATGAAATCTTACATTCGAAAAATTAATGATAACATTACATACCTGGAACAATCATTGTCAACATTATGTGCTCCCTCTTTATTGGCATCCAAGGAGGAATTTTATTGTTGATAACAAAAATTGGCCACACTGAGTAATAGACCTGAGCTCCCCAAATGGATTAACACCGTCAGCGGCCAATGAAAGCCTAACATTACGAGGTTCATCTTTAAAAATTGGCCATTTTTCCTCAATTTCCTTAAATGCATAACCATCTGCAAGAATTCAAAGAACACCATCTCCACTTATATTACGTGCATGGTAATCCATAAATTGTGCTATGCTTTCGCACCGGAACAGTCGTTGCAAACGTGGAATTATGGGAATATGACGAAGAACCTTATGAGGCACCTTTTTTGTTAGTTGATCGGTTCGATATCTACTAGTCTGACATTGCGGGCATTTTGTTTTCGACGCATGTTGTCCATAGTATATAATATGATCATTGGGACATGCATCTATAGATTGATACTCCATTCCAATTTCTTTCATAATGGCATTTAAATATCGGTATGTGCGAGGTAAAATATCTGACAATGGTAACATAAATTCACCTAACAATCTACGACATAAAAAATAAGTAATTAGTTTAAAGAATGTTATAATTTGTAAATATTTAATTATTATTTCAAACATTAATTAAAACTAAAAACAAGCAAAAAAAATCAACCTTTATGTATACGTGATGAGGAACCATATTACATACCTTAGGATCTGTGTCATACAACTGTTTGACAAACCATTCAAAACCTTTAAGTTCACCAACAATAATGTAGCAAAAAGAAGATTTGTTTTTGAACCTTCATAAAGTGGTTTTTTTGCCTTCTCTAGAAGAGGTACGTCAAGATCACCAATGTCCTCATCATCATCCTCGTCCGGTCGAGCAAACAAGTCTTGGATCAATTCATTTGTCCCATCGTCTTCAACTATATTGTTATTATTTTCATCTTCTTCAATAGGATCATTAACTTGATCTTCAATATTCGACACTCCAAATTCCTCGGCACCTTGTAGTACAACATCATTTCTGCTAGTACTTGGTGCGTTCAGATGCTTAGGGGGGCAGCCTGACTTTATAATTACAAACAGTCATGCAAAATTAGTGTATTGCATAAGAAATATTTAAACAATATAAAATTTTATAAATACAATCAATATAAAGATATAATAATGAATATATAGTTTACCAAGGGACGATATTCGTTCGGTCCACCTTCAACGTGCCCATGGGTTCTGCAATGTCTTATAGCTATTTGTATTAAAATTCTTCTGACTTTTGTGCTCCCGCATTTAGCACAAGGGCAATAACATCTCTCGTCACCTTGTCCATAATATCTCCACATTCTTCACACAACCAAAATTTTGAGACGATTATGTTATAAAGTTCAGTGATGATGTGCTAGATCTATTCGATTCTTGAAATGAAATAAACCAAACCATACAATATATTTTACCACGTAAGCTTCAAAGCTTCACCATAACCAAGTAACATAATCAAACGACATAATAGAACTAGGGAAAGAGATCAACTCACATATAAGCATGGAAAAATTAGCATGTTCACAGACGACATAAAATCTACATAAACGTATAAGGTTATAAAATATTAAAGGAGACAAAAGAAAAAAAATATTTAACTAATTACCTTCAAAGTCTAAAATCCTCTTGCACGCCTTGAACAATGATCACAAAACTAAGCTCTATAGATCAAAGATCAGTTCAATCTTTTAATAAACAAGCAAACCTTCAGATAAAAACGAATATTAGCAGAGCTATAACACATAAAAGATGCCGCAACTATAACAAATTAGTCGAAATTCGGTTCGAATTAACTAATTTATAGATTCGTCATCATCGGAATTCCGACGACTATAACCCTAAATTAAGGTTGACCATTTCGAAGTCAATGACCGTTATGTTGACCTACAAATGGCTATATTAAAGTGTCGTAACTAGGCGTCATACTTCCGACGACCTTAGAGCACGTCGAAAATCCGACGTTATCGGGACTAATTTAAAACAAAAAAAAATAATAAAATTTCTTTTTTTTTTTATTTTTTCGACAAAAAAATTGATTTTATCACAATCCTCGTAATAGTTCGTTGATTTTTTAGCCTATATGTAATAGTGACCTTCTCCTTAGAGTACCATTTGAACTTGCCTAGAAGTTTTCCTTTCAATCCTACTTGCAAAAGTGCATACTTCCTCTATTTGGTTGTTCTAGACTTATTCTATAAAGTTGTATCTTTTNTTTTTAGCCTATATGTAATAGTGACCTTCTCCTTAGAGTACCATTTGAACTTGCCTAGAAGTTTTCCTTTCAATCCTACTTGCAAAAGTGCATACTTCCTCTATTTGGTTGTTCTAGACTTATTCTATAAAGTTGTATCTTTTGCCAACTCTACCTAAGATTCTGGTGTTAAGTCTTATATGTTAGGTAATACTTTCTCATCGGGTTCCTGGTCCAACATGGAAGGCTCATAGATATTCAGATGTTTCACATTCACTACTTGTTACACATCAAAATGCCACACTTAAGTACCTCACCTTAAGTGTCCCAACTGTCATCAAGTGTCATATGCACCTTGATAAGTGTTGCATGAACTTTCCTATGTGTTTCTATGTGTTTTAACACCTTAACACCATGAAATAAAATTTGTCACAATCCCTAGTCAATGTGGAAGAGAAATATATCATATGAAGGTAAAAATACCATGTGCACATGAATTATTCATTATTATTCATTAAAAAAAAGGAAATTAATTTAGTGTGAGAATCCACCTCACATTTAGTTTCCTAATCTCAAGGAGAACTTGAGTTTCTCATGGATGGTTGAGAGATTTTCTCAAACCAAAATCCTAATTTTGTGGATCTTGAGAGATATTTTCTCCTTAAAATTGTTGAGAGATATTTCCTCCCTAAAATCCTTGAGAGATATTTTCTCCCTAAAAATCTTGGAGATCCCATTTTAGTGGATCTAGTGAGTGATCTTCTCCATGGTGGTTAAGCCTCCAAATCCTACATAATTAGGGATTTCCATGGTGAAAGGGAAGACAGACAAAGATATCAAACTTATGATCTTGGGATTCATGCCAGGGTCTGGACAAGGAGAGCTTGGAGAGGTTGTTGCAACATCATCTAAAGATTGTAAGTTTCCTTTTGAAGTTATCATCTAATATACTTGGCCTATTTCCTTCAAGTATGTGGTTTCATGTGCTTGTCTATGTTTAATTTGTTTTGCATAGATGAATTTGTTTTGCCTAATCCATTAGAGTAGAAGGAATTCACTTGTTTCTTGTTGTTCATTGCAGGTGTTGATTTGTGCTAGAAGTTGGATCAAGCTTGCATACATGAGCAGCTAGGACGAACATCATAAATAGAGTACATCCTACTTCACCTTCTCCTCTCTTTTTCGATAAGAAAAATGAGTTTATAGGAATGGTAGTGTCCAAATGATTGTTTTTGTCTTGGTATAGGGGTCAGTAATCCAAGGGAAAGTTCACCTATCCACGGGGGAATATTTCCATAACATAAATTAGAGACTCCACTCCATAACTTGATGTCGACCTTTCACCTTCTTCACCCATCAGGTCTCCTTCCCTTTCTCCTTTTTTTCCTAGTGAAATCTCTAAAGCAAGTAGGTAGGTTGATAAGAAGAAGAAGAAATGAAAAGAGAAGAAGAAGAAGAAACGAAAAGAGAAGAAGAAGAAGAATCAGAAAGAGATCAAGCCTCCAACTGCATCAGGTCATGTTGGATCTGAGCAAACAACTATTATTAATCGTATTGGGAGTGTTGATAAAGTCGAAAAGTCTAAAACGAAGAATCCTAAACCCAAATTCCCTTGCAAGATTTGTAAGGGTGACCACTTTATGAGGGATTTCCCTGGTCTCCCCAAAGTTTTAGAAATCTGGTCTTTCATGTCATCAGCCCCTGCTGGAGATGTTGGTGATACCCTGTCAACTAATGTTGTTAAGGTTGATAAGAAGAATAGAACCGTCAAATTTCCTTGTATGTTATGTGAAGGAGATCATCACTCTCACCTTTTCCCTCGTATGGACAAGGCTTCTTATATTTTGGAAAAAAATCAACTTCCAACTGGTTATCATAAGATCTCTCCCAACCCATCGTTAGTTGATGGAATGGTCAATACGGTTCCATCCCCGATCAATTCGGTTGATCAGGTGGTCAATATGGTTTCATCCTCAGTTGAACCAGTAACCCAAGTAGTTGATCCAGTACCATCATCAATCAACCTTGCTTTTCATCTGAAGAGCGAACCCAAAGTGGTTGATCCAATTCTGTCATCGATCGATCGCACTCCTCCTTTAAGGAGTGTTTCTAAAGTGGTTGATCTAGTTCTAACATCGATCATCCCCACTCTTCATCCAAAGAGTTCTCCCCAAGTGGTCGATCCTTTTCTGTCATTAGGGTAATATTAGGGTTATTGACCCCTAATCTTGTGTTTTACTCCTTAATTTATGGACAAGCTATGTTAGCTACATTTTGTATAAATAAAGATCATAAGATCTCATTTGAAACATAACTCTCCCTCTTGTGAGAGACTTTCGTCTAAAATTTTCAGATATCTTGGCTCTTTTATCTATTTTTGCACTTGTATATGGTTATACTTATGAATGGTTGCGAGAAGAAGTGATGCACTAGCCTTGGAAGGTTATTCTATTGCTATTGTGGTGGATTATCTTAGAAATTTTTCCTTTAATTGGTATGGTTTTTACTTTCTTGCTATCATTTGTTTCAAGTCAAGGTTATTGTGTTAGGAACTAGGTGGGAAGTATAAGGGCATACACCACCACCTTAGGATTCATCACTTTATGCTTCATATTATTACTTTTACAAGGGTTTGTTAAGAGAAGTATAATTGCATACACCCTCTTAGATTAAACCTTATCCTAGAGAAACTTGCCTTGGGAAGTAAAAGGGCTTACACCCCCAAGGAAGTAGCTTCTCTAAGCTCATTTTGACTCCATTAACCCAATAGTAAAGGCACTAGTCATACTTTTTGGCATTGGAGATATAAAATCATTGTTAGCGGGAAAACCCCCCCTATGACTACACCAGGGTTCACAATGTAGGAAGATCAATTGACCATCTAAAAGTAAACTACTTCTCTAGACTACCCCAAATGTACCAAAACTAATACAAGAAAATCAAATATGAGGGATATTGGGTAACTATACCTCTACTCCATGTCTGGTGATGATCCCCTCGTGCTTGAAAGTTTTGTTGATTGCACGCCTCCTCCCAGGGTTGGCCTACATGAAAAACAGGAAACGAAAAGCATGTTATTCCATATACAAATTAGGGTTAGGTGTTAGAACGTCAAAACATAAACCAATAAAAACATTCAATACACCATGGTTTGGGACAGGAAAAGTAATTTTTTTATTAATAACTCAATGATTATACATTTACAATCAAAGTCGGCTACCGCTCCATGAACCTGGTCCGGGCTCCTCTTCACCAAGATCCAAGTGCACCTTTATATAAGTTTATCCTCTCAACCTTATGATCTCTTCTTGGGAAGTGAATGGGTTCTAATGGAGGAAGAAGGGGCTAATGGTGGAATGTTGAGGCAATTCTCACAAAAGAGCTACAATGACTTGGGAAAGGAGGGGATGTGAAATCGGGCAGAGTTTCAATTTTCTTATGTGTAGATGTAAAATGAGACCCCAACACCTCCTTTTATATGAAAAAAGGATGGTTATTCGGTTGGGTGATGGGCTATAGGCGGTGGATTAGTTGGGAAACTACCCAATAGCCCGTAATCTCAATGAATTCCTTACAACTTTTTATTTTTACAACTTTTTCAAGTATACATGGGTTGTAATGGTGCAGCATGCATATGTACGCAAGTTGTAGTGGTGCAACAAGCGTATGTATGCGGGAAGTAGTGGTGCAGGAGCGCGTACATCTTCAAAAAAATGGTTTTTAAGAAGAGCAACTCAACAGTGATTTGGAAAAAAAATGCAAGTAAGTGGGCCAAAGGCCATGTATGCATGTGTAGAGCAATTTATGGTTATAACACTTTGTTCAGGGATGCTCATGCATATGCTAGGAAAAGTAAATCTTTCCAGTTAAGTGTCGGTAGAGAAAAGAGGGCAGTCGTCAATGTTTGTGCGAGTTTATTAAACGTTCAATGTTTCAAATGGACACTCCACTCATTATCAGGGACAAAAAGCTTCCATGGTGATAAGTGGAGTGTCCCATCGAAACATTGGACATTTCATAAACTCATTTACAATTTACTTCTAGAAAATTTAAGCGACATCCCTCATATAATAAATATTCAACATTCAAGTTAAGAGAAAATATCTTATCAATTATTTTTATAAAATAAAATTCATTATCTTTAATCAAATTACTTAATATTTAAAAAACAAAATCTTAAAAAAAATTACATATATCAATATATAAATTTCTAAAATATAAATTATTTATATATAACATTGACTTGTTAAATTTTATTTAATAAATAATAAATTTCATATATCGATTTGGTATTTAAACAATCTTACATATATCAATATATAAATTTCTAAAATATAAATTATTTATATATAACATTGACTTGTTAAATTTTATTTAATAAATAATAAATTTCATATATCGATTTGGTATTTAAACAATCTTATATTTAAACAAATGATGATTTCAAAATTAAATTATTGTTAAAAAGTACATATAAAATTAAAAATTATTATTAAAAACTACATATAAAATTATTTTTTCATTAAGAAGAAACTAACTCCATAAACATTATTAAGTCAATCCTTAGGTCACGTTATCATTTAGGGTATATAGGGTGTCAACCTTTTGTCTTTGGCTCGCTCGTTCACTAGGACAAATAAATATAATAGTGTGGATGTGTATATAAATTTAGTTTATATATTATATTTTCAAGGTTTCATACATATTCACTCTTTTTTCCAGATGAGAAATTAACTCGCTGGGAACCCACCCCGATACTTCCCCACATAGTGGATGATATGGGAGTGGAAAAGCAGCAGCCCTAGGGACTCATAGCTAGGCTTGAACCTGTGACCTCCCCCCAAACTGGGAGAGCGTGTCCACATCTTGCCAACTGAGCTATCCCTTGGGACTAATACATACATATTCACTCGCAAGTTCAATCATCTTCCACKACCTATTAAGAGGAAAATAACTCCATAGACATTGYCATTCMATCCTTAGGTCATGTTATCATTTAGGGCATATAGGGTGTCAACCTTTTGTCTTTGGCTCGCTCGTTTACTAGGACAAATAAACATAATAGTGTGGATGCGTATATCAATTTAGTTTATATATTATTATATTTTCAAGGTTTCATACACATCCACTCGCAAGTTCAATCATCTTCCACCACCTATTGTAAAACTCTTTTAATATAACTCAAAATTTCAAATGTCTTGTAAGTTAAGAACAACATCCTTAGTTTTGCAATTAACATCTAGCTACTTATTATAAGGTTGATCAACGCCATATCTGTTAGATAAGGGGTTGATTGATCTTTACAATTAGCATTTGACTACTTATTGTTTATCAAAACCATATGTGTTGGATAAAGGGTTAATTAATATTTTACTAAATCCATATGTGTTGGATAAAGGGTTAATTAATCTTTTACTAAATTGATATTTATATGTAAGTGTAGGTTATAGTTTTAAAGTAGTCATGCTCAAAATGGAATATGATTTTTCCTAAAAATATATAGATTTTTTTTATTGTTTAATCATGGGAATCAATAACTTATCTAAGTGATATAGGCTAGGCCCATGATCAAATATATTGACTGCCATTGTGATCCAAGAGTACATTCAATAGCCCGCAAGCCAGATATACCAATAACTTGTGACTTGGCAAGGGTCAAGGCACACTAGAGTGGACCTCTATCATGAGGGCATCTGCCCGTTTAGCCTTATCACAACGAGTCAACATGCCACTTTGTGAGAATTGAACCCAAGTATGGAGGAGGGAAAACAATCCTCCCAACCACCCAAGCTAGAACCCTAGACAAATATACATGGAAAATATTTGCTATCATAAAATAAAAAATAGGAAGGGTATATAAAATGGTCATTATAACTTTTCTGAAAAACTATTAAGGCAGAAACAAAAGAAAAGTGCTTTGTATGATCCAAAAATTGTGCATCTTTGAGTAACAAAATTATTTTTTCCAAGAACTGATAGTTACCCTCGTCCTTCCATACCAAATTGAAAGCGGACGAGGAGCTAGGCTCATGATTAAAGACAAATTTACACCTCGGTTTTTGTAAAACAAAAAATAACACTATCCTCAAACAATGTTAAAAGAAACACAAATAAGAGACTTACAACCATCACCAAACAATGTTTCCTTCCAATGAACCCTACCCTAAAGAAGCTTTAAGTGATGATCGTCAAACCAACTCCAATAACACTTGGCAAATCGACAGTCCCATAAAATATGATTAATTTTCTCTCGGCACTGACAAATAGGACAAACGCCATCTAATAAAGCAGTTTTGGCCAACCTGGCCTTAGACGAAAGCCCCTAATAAATGAAAATACAAGCAAACACTCTTAGCTTATATGATAGTCACAGAGTCCAAAAATTTTGTAGGTGCCTCACCCAACACTCCTCCAAATCCTTAGAGCCCAATGAGTGTTAAGAACTAGGGAGAGATGATGTCTCAGATAAAGAATTGAATACAAATGGCAATAATCACACTACAACAATGGCTAACCAAAACTCCATACCTAGTCTCTCTAGAAGGGCCTTGACATACCATTGTTCATCTTAAATAACATAGACTTCGAAATTAGGGCACAAAACTCCCTGATCAAGTGACGGTCGGAAGAAAGAAGCATGTGCTATTAAGTAAGAGGTCACCACTCCTTTTGGGCACATGCACCAAGGTCCCATAGATCATGCTAGAAAAATATGCCCTTCCATCTCGGTCTCCACACCTAAAAGTGTGACATCTCCATAATGCATGCCCCCTGCTCTCTCCAACTCCAAATCGATCGGCAAGCTAAGTCCCACTCGAACCAACTACCCTCTCAATTCCATGAAACCGACCTTGCAATAGCTCTTCGAGTGGACTATATGATCCCAAAAATGAGTGACCCAAAACCTAAAAGAAGTGGGGAGTGGAAATAATGTTGCAAAGATCAAAAGATCTTTGAAGTCTGCTAAGATGTTTTGTTGATCACTAGTAGTACCGAAAAAAGAACCTACCAAGGCATTGAATTCTCCAAATGTTGCACCACCCACCTAGCTACCAAAATAATACCCTGAGAGGTGGCATTAATCAAGCCAAGACCCCCTTCATCCTTGGGCATAGTACAAGCATCCCAAGGAACTAGAGGTAGGCCATAGTGATCACCATACTTCAACCACAAATATTCCCTCGAGATTTGATCAAGCCATCAAACTTAAGTCTTCTTGAGGCACCAACAAGAAACATAATACATGTTTGAGGCATGAAGAATGCAACCAACCACAATCAACTTCCCTGCAAAGAGGATGTCCTTATAATGCTAGATATTTGATTTACTATGCAACCTTTGTAGGAATAAATCCCACGTAGAAACTAGTGACAACCCAATCCCAAAGGGGATACCCAGATACCTAACTATAACTCCTAGATGAATGTGGGAACAAGTTATGAGAACCCACTCGTGACTCAGGAGAGGAACCTACCTATAAAATAGCACGGATATTCCACTGGAGCAGTTCGTCATAATAGATCTTACAATTTTATGCAATATATTATGTTTTAATGCTTTACTTAAGATTTAGATTAAATTTTACTCACTTAATCCATGAAATTATTGAAAAAATTAAAACTAAAATGAAAGAAGCTAAGAAAATAACTCAAAATCCACACAATGAACACAAATGAAACCTAGGAAAATACAATATAGGAAAAACCAAGTGAGAAGGTGAGGCATATGCTCTACTCTTTTCTTCTCAGTTATGAAATGTAAATATAAAGAAATAGACACTCATTATGGAGTTGCCATGGTCACTATGGCCAATGTGGTTGCTACAAGATTTTCTAATTCCCCATATTGTACTTCAATATTCCACTTGCAAATGCTCTACTCAACAATGGACAATACAATAAGAATCGAACCCCTTCCTTTTCTAGTGGCCTAATATTTAACATAGCCCGGTAGTCATCTATTTTTAGGGTTGGGGTTTTTGCATGCCTCAACCCTTATTTAATTTTAGAGTCTTGGACACTCTAGAATCTTATTGAAACTGAAACACATGACTAGCTCCACATGTGTGAGTAATGGAAGCTGACATGTCCACTCGATATCACAGTGGTCAATGGGATAAGTCAACTTATGGGAGGCATAACTTTCGCATCTGAACTCTAGTTGAGGTGATATTGGCATTGTTGGAAATATCTCAAAGTGTAGAATAGTATTGAGAGGCTAGGAGCTATGCTCATAAAGTTTTGATCCCAAAAAACATCTATGTAAGGCCTCAAATGAGCTCTAGAATATTATGGACCCCAAATCACCAAAGTGGGACCAACCCATAAAATGGGTCCTACAAGCCAATAGCTCCAAGTTTTCTACCCTAAAAGTACCAAAATAAATGACAAATTATAAAGTTATCCATTTTCGATCATACCTCTCCATTTACAAAGGATTTTGGTCCCCAAAACGTTTTACTAAAGGAGGTGAGCAATTTTTTCCTCCATCTTCTCCTTAGAGTACCATTTGAACTTGCCTAGAAGTTGTCCTTTCAATCCTACTTGCAAAATTTCATACTTCCTCTATTTGGTTGTTCTAGACTTATTCTATAAATTTGTATATTTTTCCAACTCTACCTAAGCTTCTGGAGTTAAGTCTTATATGTTAGGTAATACTTTCTCATCGGTTTCCTGGTCCAACATGGAAGGCTCATAGAGTTTCAGATTTTTCACATTCACTACTTGTTACACATCAAAATGTCACACTTAAGTACCTCACCCTAAGTGTCGCAAGTGTCGCCAAGTGTTGTATGCACCTCGCTAAGTGTCGCTAAGTGTTGTATGCACATTGCTAAGTGTCACATGCACTTTTCTATGTGTTTCTATGTGTTTTAACACCTTAACACCATGAAATAACATTTGTCACAATCCCTAGTCAATGTGGAGGAGAAATATATCATATGAAGGTAAAAATACCATTGTGCACATGAATTATTCATTATTATTCATAAAAAGAAAATTAATTTAGTGTGAGAATCCACCTCACATTTAGTTTCCTAATCTTAAGGAGAAGTTGAGAATCTCATGGATGGTTGAGAGATTTTTTCAAACCAAAATCCTAATTTGGTGGATCTTTAGAGATATCTCCTCCTTAAAATATTTGAGAGATATTTTCTCCATAAAATCCTTAAGAGATATTTTCTCCCTAAAAATCTTGGAGATCCCATTTTAGTGTATCTAGTGAGTGATCTTCTCCATGGTGGTTCACCCTCCAAATCCTATATAATGAGGGATTTCCATGGTGAAGGGGAGGCACACAAAGATATCAAACTTATGATCTTGGGATTCATGCAAGGGTCTAGACGAGGACAGCTTGGAGAGGTTGTTGCAACATCATATGAAGATTGTAAGTTTCCTTTTGAAGTTCTCATCTAATATACTTGGCCTATTTCCTTCAAGTATGTGGTTTCATGTGCTTGTCTATGTTTAATTTGATTTGCATTGATGAATTTGCTTTGCCTAATCCATTAGAGTAGAAGGAAGTCATTTTTTTTCTTGTTGTGCATTGCAGGTGTTGATTTGTGCTAGAAGTTGGTTCAAGCTTGCAGACAAGAACAACTAGGATGAACGTCATAAACATAGTACATCCTAATTCACCTTTTGTTATCTTTTTCGATAAGAAAAATGATTTTATAGGAATGGTAGTGTCCAAATGATTGTTTCTATCTTGGTATAGGGGTCAGTGATCCAAGGGAAAGTTCACCTGTCCACAGGAGAATATTTTTGTAACAGAAATTAGTGAATCCACTCTGTAACCTCATGTCAACCTTTCACCTTCTTCACCTGTCATCTCTCCTTCTCTTTCTCCTTTTTCTCCTAATGAAATCTCTAAAGCAAGTATCCAGGATGATAAGAAGAAGAAGAAACAAAAAGAGAAGAAGAAGAAGAATCAAAAAGATACCAAGCCTCCAAATGCATCAGGTCATGTTGGATCTGAGAAACCAGCTACCATTAATCGTATTGGGAGTGTTGATAAAGTCAACAAGTCTAAAACAAAGAATCCTAAACTCAAATTCCCTTGCAGGATTTGTAAGGGTGACCACTTTCTGAGGGATTTTCCTAGTCTCCCCAAAGTCTTACAAATGTGGTATTCCATGTCATCATCCCCTCTTGGACATATTGGTGAAACCTTGTCAACTAGTGACGTTAAGGTTGATAAGAAGAATAGAACCAACAAATTTCCTTGTATTTTATGCAAAGGAGATCATCACTCTCACATTTTCCCTCGTATGGATGAGACTTCTTATCTTTTGGAAAATATTCAACTTCCAACTGGTTATAGTAAGATCTCTCCCAACCCATCGTTAGTTGATGGACTGGTCAATATGGTTCCATCCCCAGTCAGTCTGGTTGATCAGGTGGTCAATCTGGTTTCATCTTCAGTTGAACCAGTAACCTAAGTAGTTCATCGAGTACAATCATCGATCATCCCCTCTCTTCATCTCAAGAGTGAACCAAAAGTGGTCAATCCAGTTCTGCCATCAATCGATCCCACTCCTCCCTTAAGTATTTCTACCAAAGTGGTTGATCCAGTTCCATCATCGGTCAGCCCCACTCTTCATCCAGAGAGTGCTCCCCAAGTGGTCGATCTTTTTCCGTCATCGATCGATCCCAATCTTCATTTGAAAAGTGAACCTAAAGTGGTTGATCTGGTTCTATCATCAGTCGATCCCACTCTTCATTCAAAGAGTGAATATGTCGCTCATGTCTATCTCATTAATATTGATTCACCCGAACAAGGGGGCACTCCGCCCGTCCCGATGCCATCCCCTTCAAGCACTCAAATGATTTATGCTGATTGGAATGGTTTGAAAGAACCACATCTTCCTTCTTATGTTCCTTTTCAAATCATCATGTATTTTTGTGGTAGGAGTATTCCTAACACTATAATAGACGAAGGTGCTTCTATTAGCATCTTATCAGCGAATGCTTGGCAAGCTTTTGGTTCCCCACAGCTTGCGCCCGTGACTCAGAATTTTTTTACCTTTGACAGAAGAGTTAGTCAACCTTTAGGGATCCTTCCTTAGTTTCTATTTACTTTGGGAGGAAAAAATGGTCTACCTCGATGTGATGGTAGTTCACAACCCCATAGACTTTAACTTACTCCTCGAGCGAGACTATGTCTACATTATGAGAGCTCTTATGTCCACTCTCTTTTGAGTGATATGTTTCCCTCACAATGGAAACATAGTAGTAATCTACTAGCTTTCATTAATTTACCCTCATCTAATGGTCAACCAACCACCTTCCCTGAATGGTCCATACATGCCAGCGACGTCTGCCCCACCGCAGGTCAATTATGTAACAACCTGTTCCATGCATTAAACTTCGAACAAGAGGGAGTCTCTCTCTTATCCTAACTTAGATCTGGTAGTTGACATGGTCATCTCTTTGATAGGGATATTAGAGAAAGATCTCCCTACCCTTATCAAGATCGTCAAAATGTATTTCTTTCAGAGTGTTTTTCTGCCATCTAGCAAAGATCTTCTGGAAGCCACGATCAAGGAGAAGCAATGAGCATAGTTTTTCTTCTTTGTGGCGAGCTCATTAAAAAATGTAACAAAAGCTACGAGCATAGTTTCTCCTCTTTGTAGAAAGATCGTTAAAAAATGAAACAGAAATATGGGGATTGAACGTAGAGATACGAGCATAGTTCTTTTCCTATGTCAATCCATTAAAAAATGAAACAGTCACATCTCCCATTGAGTCGAGTCTTTAACTAGGTCTCGTAATTGAACCTTCCTTTCATCTACCTTTGTCAGTTGACCTTTTTTCCTCCATCTGGTACATAAATCAGTGACAATATAAGCATCAATGAATGAAACAAACCTTGGGAGGGCATGTCTGGAGCCTTTGATTATAATTTTGGAGTTAATCCACTAGCTTCTCAAGCTAGGGGCAGAGACCAACCACCCATGGGTATCCCTCAAAATCTTTGGAAATTACGTTGGGAAATTACAAGCATAGTTTAATTTTGTTTCAAGCTTGTGTAAAAATGAAACCAATTATGAGCTTAGTCTTTGTTCTTTCTCGTGCTCGTAAATACATGAGAATGTGACCAAGTATACTTTTATCACTTTTTCAGACTCGTAAAGGTTATACGAAAAAGGAACTCTTTAGAGTCTCCTTTAATATCTTTTCAAACTCCCTAAACATGAAAATATTGTCAAGTGATCTTGCTTCCTTTCACACTCGTTAAAAGGTATGAAAGGGTGTATTTCGAGTGGTAGTTTATCTCTTTTTCGGCCTCGCGAGACTAATTATGAAAAAGGAATACTCTAATCAAGCATGATTAGAAGATTTCTCTTATGTATTGTTTTACACTTTTTTTGGGCTTGGGAGACTAAACTTACAAAAAAATCATCCATGGAATCGCCTTTAAGTTCTTTTTAGACTCTCTAAACATGAAAATCCACTGATTTTACCTTCTTTAGGATTGTAAAAATATGCATCAAAGGACTTATATGAGTCCAATCTCCATGACCCATCTGGGACCGAACCTCTCCTTCTTAAGGTTCGTTAAACATGTGACGAGTGACTCATCCGAAGGATGAGCTATACCGATCACCTATTATCCTCCTCAAGCTCGTTAAAAAAGAAAGAGGTACTCATATATCTAGATGGGGGGGGCGAATGAAGGAAGTGGGTCAAATTTTTGGGAATATTCTATGGAAACTATTGTCACCCTTGAACATGGCACTTGTTTGTGTCTCATCTTATAGTTGGGTAATTTGCTTGTCTCTGATTCATACCAATTCCATGTGTCACCATACTTTTTCGTCCAGTCAAAGAGTGCTCTTATTGTTGTCACATTACATTCTTGGTACTCGTCGAGTCAATGTTGCTAAGTCAGTTGTTGTGCCTCATAATTTTCAAGGGAAGTTTCACTTTAAACCATCCATTTGCAGTAATTACCAATTTCCATTTCCTTTGCCAGTCCATACCCATTCGATTCACCGTCTTACATCACTTTCCTATGTCAGTTTCATGTCGACGATGGGGGATACATCAAGGCCCTCCTTCGACAAGTCTTTTCCTGTCGAATTCAACACATCACCTGGGAATTAGACTTAGAAACCAGTTAGTACATTGGGACCTTCATGTCTCAATGGCAAGTTTTCTCGCCTTCAACAGTAGGCTTACTTCATTGACCTCTGATTGGATGACTCCACGGATGTTCGAATTCAACTCATTTATTCACATTCGTTGGAATGTATTAGGGTACCTTGGGAGTCATTAACATCGTTGGTGATTTCCCTCTCATGTGTTGACAGTTTACCTCTATGATCAATAATCAAGTGGTTTCTACCATGTTCGACATCAAATCATATATTCACATGGATAGACTTTTACCACATCAGGATTGGGACGAAGACCCTGGGTTAAGCATTCACTATGTTACCTACTCTTCCCAGGCTGTGAAGGAGATCATTTGAGCATGCTTATATATATACTATCACATAGATCCACATTGTATTGGTTTGTGGCTATGTTTTGTCATCTTGTAGCTCCATTATTTATTTTTTGTGCATGTGATCAGTTCATGTGATGGAGGTATGGATCCACATTTTATCTCTGGTGACCATATCCTTAGTCAATGTTTTCATGGATCTGTTGTGTATTAGTCAGCGGTCATGCTTTGATTCATCTCGTATTTCGATCATAGGGATGCTTGCCTCGAAAATGGAACATATATTAATATTGTTTGATTATTGTTTGCACCTTCTACCAAGTTCTCCCACTCCAGCACCCTTGCATTGAAGAATTGTAAAGTGTTTTGGCCATCCGTTTATCTTCTGACCTCAAAATTTAGGGGGCATCTATTACACATCAAAATGTCACACTTAAGTACCTCACCCTAAGTGTCGTAAGTGTCGTCAAGTGTCGTATGCACCTTGCTAAGTGTCGCATGCACTTTTCTATGTGTTTTAACACCTTAACACCATGAAATAACATTTGTCACAATCCCTAGTCAATGTGGAGGAGAAATATATCATATGAACGTCAAAATACCATGTGCACATGAATTATTCATTACTATTCATAAAAAGGAAATTAATTTAGTGTGAGAATCCACCTCACATTTAGTTTCCTAATCTCAAGGAGAAGTTGAGAATCTCATGGATGGTTAAGATATTTTCTCAAACCAAAATCCTAATTTGGTGGATCTTGAGAGATATTTCCTCCTTCAAATCCTTGAGAGATATTTTCTCCCTAAAACCCTTGAGATATATTTTCTCCCTAAAAATCTTGGAGATCCCATTTTAGTGGATCTAGTGAGTGATCTTCTCCATGGTGGTTAAGCCTCCGGATCTTATATAATGAGGGATTTACATGGTGAATGGGAGACATAAAGAGATATCAAACTTATGATCTTGGGATTCATGCAAGGGTCTAGTCGAGGAGAGCTTGGAGGAGTTGTTGTTGACATCATTCATGGTCTGTAAGTTTTCTTGGTTCTCATTTAATATACTTTGCCTATTTCCTTAAAGTGTATGTTTATATATGCTTGTCTATGTTTGACTTAATTTACATAGTTGAATTTTTTTGTCTAATCCATTAGAGTAGGAGATAGTCGTTTGTTTCTCGTTGTTCATTGTAGGTACGGATTTGCACCAAGAGTGAATATCGAGCTCATGGATTGGAGCGGCTTGGACAAATGTCATAAACGAGGTGCATCATACTTCCCCTCCTTCTCTCTTTTTCGATGAACAAAATGAATTTATAGGAATGGTAGTGTCCAAATGTAATTTTATGTCTTGGTAGAGGGGTCTATAATCCAAGGGAAAGTTCACTTGTCTGCGAGGGAATATTTCTGTAACACTACTGAGTAAATTTGTATATATGGGGGTACACTGAGTCTGTAGGCATTATCACCCACCTTCTCCAACACTTTAAAAGGACCATGCCACAGAGCCTTGATCTTCATACTAAGACCCTAAAGCATTTATTTTTTTAGATACAACCAAACTCGGTCTCCCACATTGAATGTTTTATCAATATGTGTTGATCATGTAGGGCCTTGTACTTTTCCTATGACTTATTCATGTCTCTTGTACTTGCAAATGAAAATTGGTCTAATCTTATCAACAATTTTTTCAGCTTTCAATGATTCTCTTGTGGTGTATTCCATTGCTCCTCATTATTGTCCATATACAACATCTAAGGAAAAAGGTGGAAAATACCCAAAGCAAGTTTCAAAAGGGGACTTACTGGTAGAAGCATGAACTACTATTTTATATGAGTGTTAAACACAAATCAAAGTTTCATCCCAAGTCCTTGGATGCTTTTGATTGTAAACCCTCCAAAGCTAAACCAATGTCATGTTCAATACTTATGTTGGTCCATCTATCTGTAGATGGAAATTTGTGGATCTTTTCAACATTGGGTCCACTTTCTCCCAAAATGTAGTCCAAAAGGCACTGAGAAATAGTGTGTCTCTATTCGAGATGATGCTCCTTGGTATCCCAAAGTGCACCTAGAATTTTTCTAAAGAACATGTTCGGTGCATCTTGTCCCTTGATGGTGTTTTTACATGGCAAGAGAATGCACATCTTGATAAACCCATCAACTACCACAAATAGGTAGTTATGTCCCTTCATTGTTCTTGTTGAACCCTCCATGAAATCCATGGATATACTCTCCTAAGGGATAGTATATACAGGTAGGGGATGGTATCAACCTTGATTTTTGTTATTAAGCTTGTTGGTACAACAAAGCATGCATCCTTTAATAAACAAAGCTACATATTCTTGCATTGTAGGCCAATACACTTACCTCTATAAGTTGGCAACTATCTTCTCAACACCAAAATTCCATGTTACTTTGGAGGTGTGATCCTCTCTGATAAGTTGCAATCTTTATCCTTTGGGAACATAGAGCTTGTCTAACTTGTTGAGCAACCCATCTTGGAGATGATAGTCAACTTTACCACCACCTTATTCTACAAAAACTTGTCCTTGCAGTTTATGCAACGCTTATTTAAAGTCCACATCTTATGGGATGTCTCTTTGTATGCATCATGGGTGAAAGTATCCATGTGCATAAGTGTTCCCAAAGCTTTGATATTTGATGTGGGTAACCTTGAAATCATGTCCGCTAACTTATTAGTTTCGCCCTTCTTATATTTGGTGATTAAATGAAATTTCTATAAAAAACCC
The DNA here is from genome assembly GCA_009831015.1 of Picea engelmannii. Lineage (NCBI taxonomy): Eukaryota > Viridiplantae > Streptophyta > Pinopsida > Pinales > Pinaceae > Picea > Picea engelmannii. The sequence goes on along the minus strand of ML784699.1, from coordinate 65,109 downwards.
CATCCACTTGTACTCTATAGTTTGTTGAACCTTACTCTAGGCCTACAAATACTGTAGTCATTGATGATCGGTGTGGATAATGGTCTCCTTGCTCATCATATAGTGATTCCACTTCTTAGCAGGATGAATCATAACATATATTTTATTGTCGTATGTAGGGTATTTTAGGATTCCATCATGAAATGTCTTAGAATAATAGCATACCAGCTTACATCTCTACATCAATACCACCCCCATAGCATACCCACTTGCATCCATATCCACATCAAAAGTATTCTAGAATTTAGGCAATGTAAGAAACAATGTTTGATTGGTCTTTCTTTTCAGCTCATCAAAAGAGTTTTGTTGATTCCTTCCCCATTAGAAACTCCTTTCATTGGTTTTTATGGCATGGAGTAGTACAACCATAGCTAAAAAAGATGTTATAAAATTACATAGTTATTGTGTTACCTTGACAAAGATACTAACTTTAGTGACATTGGTAGGATTTTTCCACTTAAGGATGGCCTCCATCTTTGCAGTATCTATCTTTAGTTTTCATCGACTATTTTTCTCTCCTCATGAATATTGCATCCCTCATGTACATGTAGGGGATTCCAAACACTACACCACAAACATCAAGTGATATTGCATCTACCTCCACTTCATATAGGGTTTCCATGAATTCTTTGTTTCCATGTATAGGGTTTTCAAACTTTACGCCAATTCTTGGATCATGCAATTTCCCACAAAACCCCCAAAGAAAATTGCTCTCATACTAATATGATCCATAAATTGTCATGGATATTCTGTTGGAATTGTTTGTCACAATAGATCTTACAAGTATATATAATCTATTATTGTGCAGTTCTTTAGTTAAGATTCATATTAAATTTTACTCACTTGATGCGTGAAATATTGAAATAACTGAAACAAAAATGAAATAAGTTAAGCAAATAACACACCATACACACAATGAACAGAAGATGTACCCTAGAAAAATCCAATATGGGAAAAACCCAACTAGAAGGGGAGGCATATGCTCTACTCTTTTCTTCTCAATCATGAAATGCAAATACAAAGAAAGGAGCACTCACAATGGAGTTCCCATGGCCACTATGGCCAATATGGATTATACAGAATCTTCTACTTCAATATCCCATTGCCAAATGTTTTTTCAACTGTTGAACAATACACAATACAATAAGAATGGAACACCTTCTTTTCCTAGTCACCCAATTTTTAACATAGCCTAATAATCATCTAGCGTTAGGGTTTTACATGTCTCAACCCCTAATTAATGTTAGGGTTTTGGACCCAATAGAATCTTCTTGAAACTCCACATGTGTGAATGATGGAATTTGGCATGGCATCCACTTGGTACCATGGTGGTCAATATGATAGGTCAACTTGTGAGGGACATAACTTATGCATATGAACTCCAATTGAGGTTATATACACACCGTTGGAAATATCTTTAAATATAGAATATTGTTAAGAAGCTACATTCTTTGCTCAAAAATTTGACCACAAAAATGATCATTTAAGGTCTCGAAGAATCTTGAAAAGGTTTTAGACCCCAAATCACCAAAGTGGGACCCACCCATAAAATGAGCCATACAAGCCGATAACTCCAATTTTTCCACCCCAAAAGTACCAAAATAGATGAAAAAATATATAATGATCCATTTTGGATCAAGAATCTAATCCAAGAGTTTAGTAATCATTTTTATGAGAACTGAACACGACTCCTTACACAGTACAAAGGATATCCAAGCAAGAAAAACCCCCCTCAATAGATTCATGATCGACGTCAACAAAGATGATAAAACCATCTAAAAAATGGTTATTGACCATATTTATGCCATCTAGGATCAAATTATCTCTAACTTGTATTTCAATACTTACAACCTCCACAAAAATCCCAAAGCATATGAAATCAACACATATAAATAAGGTGTCAAAGGGAAACCATGATGAATGGGACAAGGTCCTAAAGGAGTTGTTAATTGAAACAAATGTAAAAGAATTGGTGAAGAGAGTATTCACCATGGTCGCACATCATGAACTAAATCCCAAGCAAGAAAGCATCCATGTGATGAAGGACTAATCAACCATGACATAGGCCTTATCGAAGTCAATATTCAATATAAGGCATTGTTGACTCGCCTCTAAGGCCCACTCCATAGCCTCCCACATTGAAACCATAGTATCAAGAATGAAGCTCCCTTGAACAAAGCCTTTATATTCCAGTCCAACCACATATCAAGAAACTAACAAAATTCTCAAAGCCAAGGCCTTAGCCATTATTGTATAAGTAATTATTAGCAAGGTAATCGACTGCCAACCACCAATGGTATCTCTCACTACATTCTTGAGGATGAGGTTAATCAACCATTTATTAAGAAACTTAGGCAAGAAACCAGATGCAAAAACCTCTAAATCTAAACTACATAAATAATCACCAGTGGAATCCCACATAGCCTTATAAAACTCACAAGGAAAACCATCAATCCTAGTGGACTTGCCATTTTGCATAGAAGTCAAAGTGACAAAAATTTCATCCCTCAAAAATTATCTATCTAATCTATCCCAATCACCACTTCAGACTTTGCGAAGGGAAACTCTACTACAAACATATTGAGCAACAAGTGAATCATCTATCAAATCATAAGGAGAAAAAATAGAATAGAAAAAATAGTTAAACATACCATCAACCTCAAATGGATCCTTAGTTATAGAACCATCAAATCAAAAAAGACCAAGCACCCTATCCAAAACTAGATTTTGTTTAAGTAAATCAAAATAAAACTTAGACCCCTCATAACCCTCCTAGATCCACCAGAGATAGGAATGAATCTCAGTACCCTGAGTTGTATAATCCTCTCCTCTCCTCACCACCATGTCCAATTTTGCATCCTCCTCTTGAAGAGAGACATTATGAATGTCCTCCTCAAGAAAATTTCAAACCTCCTCCAAGTTTTGTTGAGCCACTCAAAACTCCTTCCTCCCCCAATAATCCATAATCCTTCTCCAACCTTTCATGAACTTCATAGTGCAGCAAATAATAGCTTCCCAACAAAGGATCCACCCTTACAAAACTAGAAATCATAGAGAAAGGTTCCCAACGTTATTAACAAGGGCTCAAAAAAATTTCCAACTCTATATGAAACACCATTCAGTTTGAAAACTAAAGACAATGGTGCATTGGCATAGTGACCTAGAGAAAGCAAGGTCTGGATCAGAAGATGATATGATCTAGTCACATTCATTAACACACCCACTAGGAAAAAATTTCCACAAAATTCTATCTCCTCTCTAGGGCCACATAAATGGTCCAATCTGTTAGGGACCTAATATCCCTAACCCCTCACGTAGGTACAATAATATATTTCCATGTAATAAAGGCCAATATTAATAAGGCCTAGCAATAAGGAAGAATAAGTCAAATGTAAGAAGACCTAATAGAAGCTTTCGCTTCTAGAAGGATCTTCCTCTAGATTGTTCTTTTGGATAGACATATTTAGTATAAATAGGAGTAGAGGGTATGAGAAGTTTTGTCTTGGATATTATTGTAATAGAGATCTTCTCTACTGGAGGTTTCTGCCTCGAAGAGGCAAGTGAACATTGCTATCAGTAATAAAATTGCTCTTTCAGGTGTTATTCTGGTATGGTTTTGATTATATCATTGCTTCTATGCCATTTCTAGCTAAAATATTTATGTTTTGCATACTATTTTATATCTGGAATACTACAAGTGGTATCAGAGCACCTTCCTCGACAGAAAATTGTGGGTTAAATTTTTTTCGGGGTAGAGATATATTCTAGGGTCTTAAAGTTATAGAGATCTGTCGTTACGCGCATAAACTCACAGTCAGGGAGTCATACACGCAAGAAATACAAGTGGTACCTAAGCGTGCATCTATTGGCCACCCTTGTAACAATTGTTGGTACCCCTTCGAGTGGGTAGTGCATCAGACAACACTTGTATACGGATCAATTTAGATCTCCTGAATCCCTACATAGATAAATCGATCGAGCGCATGACTCCTATAGTGACACCAAGAACAACACTCCGGAAGATACTCTCTATGATCCAGATTTTATGAGCAGAACAAAATGAATACAGATTATTAACAAATGCTTAACAAATAATAACATACATACAGTGAAACTGGTTTTTTATTCAATAAGGAAATAAGCTGAAACTGTAAAATGCAGCGGAAAACAAGCTTGTTGGAATGGTGGCGGCTTATCTCTGAGAAGAGATGTGACAATTGTGCTCATTCGCAAGAAGATTAATACAATGAGGCTCTGAAGGCATTTTTGCAATAAACAGGAGTGTCAAAAACCCTAGACATCCAAAATCCTAACCCTAGGAGATGAAGCACCAAAAGTCATGTGGACCACGTTTGGGTAAGTCAGTACATCAACTTCCCGGGGTCGTAACTTTTGCATACGATCTTTGTTTTAGGCACATGATATCCCATTGGAAAGATCTATCCGAGGAATACAATTGTTGACGAAAATTTCATTATAAAATTTATCGATCGGTAGATACCCAAAAAATGTCGTTTAGGGACTCAAAACGACTCAGGAAGTTCAGGACCCGAAAAACTGCTAAAAATAGTAAATTACCAAAATTGCCAGAAAGTTGTTTTGAGCCATATGGAAAAGGTGGGTGGCCACCGATATCCACCTGGATCAATCCTCCCTCCTTAGAAATCAATGGTCTCCATTGTGTTGATTTCCCCCATCAGATGAGGAAATCTCTACTGAATTTGGAACCGGGTGAGCCACTTGCCTTGGTGCAAGAGCTGCCCTGCTTTGATGACTCGATAAAGCTGGATCCTTTGCTATCGAGTTCCCTTGATCTGTGTGTCCATAATATTATCAATGGATTCCTATTGTATGTAGTCAGGGTTGAGCTTCGTTGGTGTCAGTTGTTCTGTTACGTCTGAGGTGTCCAATAATGGTGGGAAATAAGGCCGAAGGAGGTCCATGTTGAACATTGGGTGCGGGACAAGGAAAGGAGGAATGTTGAGCTAAAAATAATTATCCCCCGTAGCCTCAGTGATGGTGTATGGCCCATAACAGAGTGGGTGAAGCTTCTGATGGGGTCTTGTAATGCGTTCTTCCTGCAAGTGCAACCAAACTTTGTCGCCCACCTGAAACTTATGTGGCACCCGATGTTGTTCATGGTGTTGTTTGTACTTATCATTGGACTTATGTAGGATATCCTGAACCTATTGGAGGATGTGTTGGATCTGCTCAATGACCAGGTGGCTTTGTCAACTTCAATTGGAGCAGGAGATGAGTCAACTGAGGTGAACGTAAGCGGAAGTGCAACATCTATGGGACCCAATGGTTGGAATCCCAACCCCACCTGAAAGGGGTTGTGGTTGGTTGAGCTATGCAAGGCTCAGTTGTAGCTATGTTGGACATAGGGAATACTCTCATCCCATGTGCGAGGGTGCTTGGAATTATACATGCGCAAGATATGCACAATCATTCGATTTACGACCTCGGTTTGGCCATTTGTATAGGGGTGGAAGGCCATGGATTTGGTGAGCTTGGTGTCCAACAGTGACCAGAGGCTCGACCAGAATGTGCTGAGAAATCGACTGTCTCGATCTGAGATAATGGTTTGTGGGATTCCAAAATATACCCAGACTCGTTCAAAGAAGAACTTGGTAGTGGCTTATGTTGTTATGCTCTTCTTGCAGGCAACCAGAATCGCCATCTTAGAAAAGTGATCAACAACCACAAAAACACAATCATTTCCCTGCTTGGTGGATGGGAGGCCCGACATGTAGTCCATTCAGATGGATTCCCATGGCATGTCAGGAGTAGGAAGAGGGGTGTACATGCCCTGTTTCTTAGTGGTCGGTTTGGAAATAGCGCAAGGAGTGTAGGACCTGATATACTTGTTGACCTCCTGTCAAAGTTTCGGCCAGTAGAAATGTTTCTGTAGTATCGCCACTGTCTTTTCGATGCCAAAGTGTCTTGCCACCCGACTGTAGTGGGCTTCCCATATCATCTTCACTCGCTTGCTTGATGGAACACATATATGGCCCAAATGACACAACAACCCATCCGAAAGATGGAAATTATCGACAATTGTGTTTGCACCCAACATTTGAGGTGGTGGCAAAGTCTGGGTCTGTCTCATAGAGTTTGGGCCATCCAGAGGTCTCATGGATGCAAGAGTCCATCATCGTGGTGAGTGTCGTGATTGGCGGTCTACTGAGGCAATCAGCGATGTGATTGGTGCTTCCTTTTTTATACTTGATGTTGAGGTGGAATTGTTGTAAGTATGTGGACCACTTTTGATGGCAGTCATTTTGTAATGTTCCTTCTTTCTGCATGAACTGTAGTGGCTTATGATCAGTGTGGATGACTGTCTCCTTCCAAAGAATGTAATATCTAAACTTGCAGCAGGCTTTCATAATGGAGTACATTTCTTTGTCGTAAGTAGGGTACTTACGGACATCATCTAATAGTGTCTCACTATGATAGGCCATGGGGTGGCCATGCTCAGTGAGAACAGAGCCCACAGCATAGTTTGAAGCATCTGTCTCGATCTCAAAGGGTTGTTGCAGGTCTGGTAGTGAAAGTACTCAGGCTGAGCATAATCATTGCTTCAAATCATCGAACACTTGTTGTTGGGACCGGCCCCATGCCAATTTTTCCTTACCACCACCCCTAGTTATTTGGCTGAGGGCCCATGTAATATAGGAGAATCCCAACACAAACCTGTGGTGGAAATTGGCAAGGCCCAAGAAGCTCTGAAGCTCAGTGAGTGTGGTTGGGGATGACCAGTCACGGATGACTTGGATCTTGTTTGGATCCACATGTACACCATGTTGATCAATGATGTAGCCCAGGTAATGGACCCTGTCCATGCCGAAGGAGCATTTTTCCAAGTTGGCATATAGCTTGTGCTGCCACAGAGTGTGCAAAACTTGTTGAATATGTTGCAAGTGTTCTGCCCAAGACTTGTTGTAAATGAGAATGTCATCTAGATACACCACTGCAAAAGTATTGGTGAATGGTCGCAGGATATCGTATTAGTGAATGGGATAAGGACACGGTCTAGCCTCCTTAGTTGGTGCCCTGAGATATTGGGACGAGTACTATTGTTGGACCCTGCACGTATATCAGAGAGCTATAACACAGGGCAAACCCTTGTCTGTAGAACCCTTGAATACTCTAACCCTTGGGACAAAAACAAAAATAGAACAGACAAGATCTATTTCCACGCAACTGTGCCTCCTCCATTCGGGCTGCGAAATTACTGCACATTTCTTCCTGTTAAGAATTTGGGCTTTGCGTCACTGCAATATCCTTTAGATTTGAGACCTATCCCATTGGATTCCTCTCTTCACACTTATTGCATTCATACCTATCATTTTTCATAAAAAAAAAAATATATCATTGACCCGACCCCCTTCCAACACCCTTATTTGGGCCTTACCCCATTGGATTCCCCTCATCACCCTGATTGTCATGATACACTTCACCCATAACACATTTTTTGTGTGGTCCCACCTGTCCCTTTTCGCTTTCCCTCTTCATCATGGCTCACACTCGTATCCAAGACTTAGAAGATCGTTTCAATTCCTTGTACTCTAATTTCATAGAGACCCAACAAGAAGTGAGATAGATCAGTGCCAATGTTGCCACCATCAATAAAAACATCCATTCCTCCATAGACGCCAAAATGGAAACCATCAAGAAGGACCTCAATTCCCCACTTGAATCCTTCAATACCCAGCTTGCATCCTTCACTATGATGATATACGCCAAACTGCATATCCCTGTAGATCTTCCCCCCTCTGACCCACCTTTGCAATCCGAAGGTGAAACTTCCTCTAATCCCATGTGCGAGGGTGCTTGGAATTATACATGCACAAGATATGCACGATCATTTGACTTACGACCTCGGTTTGGCCACATGTCTAGGGGTGGAAGGTCATGGATTTGGTGAGCTTGGTGTCCAGCAGTGACCAAAGGCTCGAACAGAATGTGCTAAGAAATCAATTGTCTCGATCTGAGACAATGGTTTGTGGGATTCTTGTAATATCCCCAAGGACGTGTCGTGTTGTAATCATGTTTATGAATTTTAAATCATGTCTTGTAGGTTGGTGAGCTGAGTATTGATAAGTTGGTGGCCTTATGTGTTTATTAGGTCGGAGAGCCTAAGTGTTAAAGGCCAGGAGCCTATTTTTGTATATGTAATTATGGAGAACATTAATAAAGATTAAACATCGCTACGTGCAGACTGACCACGAAGAAAGAGTGATGGGGGAGCAAGATTCCACAAGGTGGTTAAGGGAAAGGGGGCTGCAAGGTTGGAAGGAGGGGCTAAGCTTAGGGGCTTAATTCCTTGGGAATAATAATTTTTTATTATTCCAAAGTGGTGTGAAAGGTATGTTTTTATCCTAAGTCTTGGGAGAGGCAACGCATGCAGCTCCAATGTGTGCAAAAGGGTACACATACTTGATGGAGTGCATGTAGCTTCATGGGCGACATGTGTCGGCCTAGGCACATGCAATTTAACCCAAGAATTGGGTCGTGATGGGTGTTCGTCCTCCATTCTATCGTTGGTTGTCTGAGACCTTGAATTTCATCCAGTCTCTGCATTCGTCCCACATTCTATCATCCATTGCTTGAACCGTTTTCAGTCTGTGATCGACCTCTGCTTAATTTTCTTGACACACACCCTGAAAACTAGAATGGTGTTGCTGACGTGTCTGATCTCTGTATGCCTCATGCAGCTCTAAAACTCGAAGCCTGTGATGTTTTCTTGAGAAGTTGATACATCCTCCGTCTGAACTGTTTGAGTCTACGTTTGACTTCTGCGTTGATTCCTTGTCACGCACTCTGAAATCCAGTGGCAAACCCATGGACTGAGGCATGTCTCCTGTGTGTCATGTGAACCCAGTTTATCCACACTGCAAATCTGAGTTCATGCTTAACCATTTGGGTTGTTGTTCTATGTTCTACCTGAACCTTGTGGCGTCTTAGTGGAATGTTGTCGTTTTTGGACGTCCACACCCAATCTTCCTGTTGTTGTCACCCGTGAGTTAACCGAATGTTGTTGTTGTTGATGTTATCCTGAACTTGTAGGAATTGAATTGAAAATTGTTTGAATAACCGAGTTGTCAGGCCCATGGTTGAAGAGGCAAGTTGTCAAGCCTGTGAGCAACTCTCTCCAAGTGAGAGAGTTTGTGGGGAATGCGAGTCCATGAGTAGTGTGCGTAAGAAGGCTCGTAGAGAGAATCCTTTCAGTTTCTCTGTGTAGTTTTCATGTAACCTCAACCTAGTCTAGGATTCCCTTTCCTTGGGTGGAGCTTAGTCCCAGCTCGGGGGTGACCCACTGTTGAGCATGATGAGTAGCATGGTCTAAGGCTGGGAGGTTCATGGAAGGTCTACACGTAGTTGGTGGAGTTACTACAGTTTCAAAGATAAATATCATTATGTGTTTAATTTCAATTAAAATGTGTGTCTGTGATGCTTGCAATATTATCATGTATTCTGTTGCAATTATGAATGATTGTTAATTCCATTATTTTTGTATGTTAGCAGTAATCCTGTTACTACTCTGTATTGTTTAGTTAAATGTGTTAATTTGATTTAATGCAAGTTATATATACAAGCATGAGAATGTTTCCACGTAGTAGCGTTGCCTGGTGTTATAACCCTAAATTGCACCATACATGCATACCTAGCATCAGTCTATCTTACTTACTATTTTTGCCAAGCCATCACTGAGCAACTCTTCTTAAAAACCACATTTTTTAAGATGTAAGCACCCTGCACCATTAGTGCCCATGTACACACACTTGTTGCACCATTACAACTTGTGTATGTACACTATCTGCACCATTATAGCCTATGTATACTCACAAAAGTTGTAAAAATTAAAAAGTTGCAAGGAATTCGTTGAGATTACGGGATATTGGGTAGTTTTCCAACTATCCCACCACTTATAGCCCATCACCCAACCGAATAACCATCATTTTGTCATATAAAAGGAGGTGTCGGGGTCTCATTCCAAAGCTAATCATAAGAATAGTGAAACTTTGCCCATTTCACTTTCCCCCCTTGCCCCAAGAATTTGCAGCCACATTGTGATTTTTGAGCCACAATTCTCTATTCTTGCCTTTTTCCCTAGAGAGAATTGTGAGAGGAGAAAGATACATGGAAGCAGTTGGAGCTTGGTGAAGAGGATCCTAGACCAGGTTCGAGGAGCATTTTTCGATCTCATTTGTAAGTGACTTTGTGAGATTAATATAAAGAAGTACTTTTTCTGTCCCGCCATATGATGTGTTCAATCTTTATGTTTGATTTACATTTTATTATGACATCTAACCCACTAATTCCTATATAAGATGCATGTTCGTAGTTTATTGTTTGTCTTTTGGTGAATGCATGTCAGCCTTGAGAGAAGATTTGCAGTCGAGGAACAACTGAATGCAAAAGGATCGACACTAGATGCGGAGTTCAAGGTAGAGTTACCGGATCCTTCTACTTTGTATTTTATGCATGAATGTCGGGTATTGTCGGGGTAGTTGTTAAAATTAGGAGACTTTAGACAGTTATCTTTGCCTACACATTGAACCCTAGTGTAGTCCATAGGGGGGTTTTCCCCCTATAGCAGAATTGGCGACCATACTGGGGAAGCCTCTAAGGTTTTTAGGGGATATCATTTTGGGTGTTTTAATTGGATTGATTACCTTTTTTGAGCTTTTGTAAGTTGTTGAGTCTTTAAGGGACTCTGATCTTCCATACAAGTACTCGTTGCCCTGTCAACCTACCTGTTGTTTTCTTTTTGTTTGAGAAGTTACGAAGGTGTACGCGGCCTGCAGTGGGTCTACACGCATACATGCATGCCCTACCTTTATACAGTCCGCGTACATATGCAAGTTGCTTAAGTATTAGTAGTGTGCCTGTGTCAAGAAGCTTTTTCCTTGAGAAGGGGTAGTCAACCTCTTCCCTGATTAAAGTATGACTTCTCAAGGGTTTCTTGATTTAGTATTGGTCTCTGTAGTTACAGTCTTCTAGCCTCAGTTTGACATCAGTTTGCTTGTCTTTTTTTAAAAATATTTCTTGTGTTTCCTATCTTTTTTAACTTATTTTTAGCTTGAAATTTTAAGAAAAATGAGTTGCATTTAAAAAAAAAAAAAAAATCNGGGGGGGGCATGAATCGTGTATTCATCAGTTTCTTTTAGAATATTTTATTATTTCTACTTTAATTGGAAGAAAATATAAAAAATACTTAGCTTGTGAGGTCTTTTTCTTTCTTGGCATTTGCTTTGCATTGTTATTTGAAAAAGAAAAAGAAATTAGCATAGCGTTGTGTTTTCTTCTAATTTTAAAAGAATTTCAAAAGAAAAATAAGAAATATAATCCTTCTTTGCTAGTGTTCTTATAAGTTTCATTTTTCGCAAGAGTCTTAACAATATCAGTTGCACCACCGACCCCTTTTGAGTAAATCAATCCTTAAAAAGAACGATTAATCTAAAATTAACTAGACTTTTTCTGTTTGTAGGGTCAACCAACTAGTTTAGGGTTAGGGCCTTGAATTAGGTTGGAGAGGAAACTCTTCAAGCCCGTTAAAACAAACATTGGATTCAGTGCTAAGGACTGTAAAAATTCTAGTAAACGTGAAAGTTATCCGGGACCCCCCTCTAACACAGGGGCTAAACACGAGGTCGCATGCGGAAAGGTAGCGGAGATAACCCCTCCAAAGTCGGACCAAACATAGTGGGGAACGCATATAGAGGACTTGTCGAGGGATTCCATTGATCGCATTCGCCATGGAGCTTCATGGGTCTTGAATCCGTTCGAGGTCCTCAGTCGTCTTCCAAAACACTTGCTTTTGATACCCTCGATAGGTTTCGAGCTTATTTACCATGCTCATTGCGGTCCACCCGACTGTCGACTCTACTCGCCTGGTTATTGTTCGCAAGCTGGAAACCTAGTGTCCTTTTAGGGATGTACACAGGTGATTGCGGGGGTATACCACAATACTTAGGGCAGACATTGGGCCATGCTTTGTAGAGTATACCCTAAGGGTGCTTCTGTGTTCGAGTTGCACTTGCACCGGTAAGTTACTCTAGTGTTGGTTGGCGTAACTGTTATTCCTACTAGATAGTGTTCTGCTTGATTTTCCTTTACGAACTTTTAGTGTGTGCTCCTTGCTTTGTAGTTTTCCATAGTGAGTTAGTCAGTCATTGATTTGGGTCTCTAACCTAGGGTGTTAGACCGCCCACTCTGTCGGTTGTGAAGATTTTTCGGTCTTCCGCCTAGAAACGTGCAACTACCTCTTTATAGGCGTTGTTTTGATAACACTGGTTCACCATAGTCAGTGTGTGAGACTTTTATGGATTTGAACGATACCGCAAGGGTAGAACCTATCCATAAGTTCTTTATGGATAAATTTCCTGATGATACGAACCAAGGAACCCCTTCATAAGTGGATTCTTGTGCTTTTCTTTTCTTCGGAAACGTTGGTGTCCCTTTGATGGCCACTTTGTACATTCCTGGATTGAATGTGGGATTACCGGTTTGGTTGGGTACCATTCCAAATGTCATGAATTCTCTTTATGCTTCTCAGTTAAGCGCCTTATGTCATGGGCACCATGTTGATGTTCCTTCATCAGCAAAGTCTTCTCCTCCTCCTTCTCCCGCCTCTGGTGAAAGTATCATTACTTGTAACCGGAAGTCTAAACGAAGTATAAAGAGGAAGAATAGGAAGAAGAAATCACCAACCTCTGCGAGTCATGTTGGAAATAGGTTGTCAACCTCTGCAAGTCATGTTGAATACTAGCACCCAGCCTCTGGAAGTCATGCTGGGGGCAAGCACCCACCCTCTGCAAGTCATGCTAGGGGGGGGAGTCCAATCAATGCTAGTCATACTGGTAATATGTCTGTAGCCTCCGTGAGTCATGTTATTGACCCATCACCAACCTCTGCAAGTCATGTTGGAGATGTGTAACCAGCCACTGCTAGTCATGTTGGGGGCATTGATTTTGTTGAGAAACCTAGACGGATAGGACATTAGCCTAAGTTCCCTTATAAGCTTTGCAAGGGAGATCACCTCACTCATTTATGCACTGGCCTTCCAGAGGTATGAAGATTGTGGTCCATGTGTGAAAGATCTTCTAATTTTGAGGTTTCCTTGCAGCCTATTCAACCATTGGTTGAGAAAGTGGTCATGTCGATGCAGTCGTCAGCTGATCCCACTCCATTTTTGGGGATTGAGGTTCCTTTAGACCATGTAGTCTCACAGCCTATCCAGCCATTGGTTGAGAAAGTGGTCATGTCGATGCAGCCATCGACTGAACCCACTCCTCTTTTGGGGGGTGAAGTGCCTTTAGACCATTTAGTATCGTAGCCTATTCATCCATTGGTTGAGAAAGTGTTCATGTCGATGCAGTCATTGGTTGATCCCACTCCTCTTTTGGGGAGCGAGGTTCCTTTAGACCATGTAGTCTTGCATCCTATTCAACCATTAGTTGAGAAAGTGGTCACGCCGATGCAGTCTTTGGTTGATCCCACGCTTCTCTTGGAGAGTGTCAAGTCTACCAAAGTGGTCATGTTGTTGCAATCTTCGCCTGATTCCACTCTTATCTTGGAGAGTGATGTGTCTACCAACTATGTTTTTAGCATTTCCAGTTCAATACTTTCAGAACAAGGGGGCATTCCGCTCACTTCGAGCACACCCCCTCCAAGCCCTAGATTGGTTTCCTTCAATTGGAATGACCTTGTTGAGCCTCATCTTCTTTCTTTCACACCTTTTCAAATAAGGGTTGAATTTAATTCAACAAACATTTGTCGATGTATTGTGGATGAAGGAGCCTCTACAAGTATTTTATCCTCCTCGGTTTGGAAAGTCTTGGGATCTCCCAAGATTGTGTCTACTTCGCATGAGCTGTTGGATTTTGACAAAGGTCCTAGTGAATATTTGGGGATTCTTCCTCAGTTTCCTATCTCGTTAGGTGGGAATATTGTCCTTATCGATGTTATAGTAGTGCAAGGCCCATTAGATTTCAATATGCTTCTCGGGCGTGATTATGTATATACTATGAATGTTGTGGTGTCTACGCTCTTTCGGGTGATGCATTTCCCTCACAATGGAAGCATTGTCACTATCGACCAGCTGGAATCTGATAATCACCATCCTAATTCGACATTATTTCAGACTACCCCTTTACATGTTCCTAGTGTTCGTGTAGACTCTACCCTACCATGGGTTAATTATGTAGTGTCTTATCCTCGATGTTCAATTGCTTCTGAGAAGGAACCTGTGCAATAATTTTTGCCTCCTCAAGACTTGGTCTCAGCAATTGATCCAATGGTTTATCCAATGGGAGCATGGGAGCCCTTGCATCTCCCTCTAGCTCCAAGTGATCTTGAGTCTCTTTCTAAGTCTGATCTCATTGTTTGTAGATCCTCAAGCCCTCGTGCTTGTGATTCTTCACTGATAGACTCAGCTAGTCCTGGCCAGAGCCTCTATCATCATATGGAATATGGTCAGTTTACTTCACCCTTTGGGATTGTCGACCCTCGTTTGCGTGATTTCTCAGATTTTGAATTGCCTTCAGATGAGGCTATCCTTGAAGCCATGACTATGGTTTCTATACCTTGGGAGGACTTACACTGTGGTTTGTGTTTTCTTCCCTTTTGGGAGACTTTCCAAGTTGACTATCGAAGAGACTCTTGGTCTAAGCCTAGCAGTGGGCTCTACCTAAACCAGTTTCATACATGAATCATATCCCCTTAGACTCTTCTTTAATCCCTTTTCAGACTCTCTAAACATGAAAAGATTGTCGTGTGATCTTGTTTTCATTCACGCTTGCCAAACTAAAACTTGAAAGCACGTCCGTCCGACGGTAGTTTACCCCTTTTTCGGTCTGGATGGTCAATTTTACGAACAAAGGTACGCTCTAGGAACTTAAATTCACTAGAAGAGTATTCCCAAGTATAAGTTTAACCTTTTTTCAGGCCTAAGGAACTAAATTTATGAAAAAGGAACCCCCACGGAATCCATAGTTAATCTCTTTTCCGACTCCCTAAAATTGAAAAGATAGCCAAGTGACCTTGTTCCTTCACACTCGTTAAACTGGTCCAGAAGAACATCCTCCACGGAGTCCATAGTTAAGCTCTTTTTAGGCTCCTTAAAATTGAAAAGATCATCGAGTGACCTTGTTCTTTCACACTTGTTAATTGGTTTAGAAAAACATCTACTGGCATGATTTTACCCCTTTTTTTGGCTTGTATATTAAGGATGAAAAAGGTACACCTCGAGATATTCGTCTCGCCGGAAGAATTATCCTTAACAAATTTCACTTTTTCGGGCTAAGGAGACTAAATCTAGAAAAAGGCAGCGAGTCCATAGTTAAGCTCTTTTCAGACTCCTTAAAATTGAAAATATTGTCGAGTGATATTGGCTTTGTCACACTCGTTAAAATGGTTTTCAATAGACGTATTTTAGGTGTTAGTTTACCCCTTTTTCGAATCGACTAGACTACCTTCGAAAAAGGTACCCCAGTGGAGTTTTCTTTTGTTCTTTTTCAGACTCTCTAAAAATGAAAAACCACTGAGCTTACCTTCTCTGGGATCGTTTAAAATTACATTGAAGGGTGTTATCATTGTGTCCTATTAATCGCATTTTCATTTCTACATCTTTGGCCTAATGTCAACTCCATGTTGCTCTCAACTGAACCTTTGAAGCATGCCTTATACGGAAGCCCTGTAGCACTTTGCCTTTGTGTCTTGACACCTTGACCCATGGAGGAATTTTCTCGAGTGTCCTTTCCCTACACATGTCCCCTTGCTTTGAGCATTAGTGTGTTCCTTGCACTTGGAACTAGTATGCTTGCGACACTCGTTCCTCCTTTGTAATGTAGCATTCTTTTATTCTTTTTCAAAACTTTCCAAAATTATTGAAAAAGACAAAAAAATGAAATATACCCCAAAAAGAGGACGGGAAAAGTATTTTCTTTTTATGGTATCACAATGAGTCACCCTTAGAAAAAGCACATCCTTTCGTTTGTCGTCAAGAATTGGGATTTAATATGACCTTAGGAAGATGTTCTCGCTACATAGAGTTGTGTCCTCCTCTGTTTGGTTATTCTTCCAAACACATGGAGAGTTTGTGTTGCCTCCTGCATTGTGAACTTATGTCAATGTCATGCTACCTGAGTCTGCTCATCAGTCATGCTATTGTCCAAGGGAAGTTTTACCCTGCTTGATTCGGCCTCTCTGCAGTTTGTCTCTTGCCCTCATGCCTGGCCATCCTGAAATTCCAATCAAGTCTTTGTTCAAAATCATTGAAGTTATTTGCCTGATCACCGAGATCCTCTTGTCTATTCCTCGACGAGTCGTCGAAGACCTCTGGGTAGTGAATTCATACACTCACATTACACTCTTACCCAAGTTTTGAAGATATTGAAGTTGTTGCTCGAGCTCTGAAGGCCTCATCTCCAGCCATCATGCGACATTGGCTTCTTGAAGATGGATACTATACATATATATCTTTGATTTTGAGATGTAGATCCATTGTGTATTGCTCGCGGATACACTTTATATAGTTATATGACATGGATATGTAGTGTATTTGATTGGCAGCCATGATTTATTTCATCTCGAGTAGGGGTATGCCCACCTCGGTGAGACAATTATTATTATTGCAGATGGCACCTCCCGAACTCTGGTACTAGGCTCACTCGCTTCGTACATTGGTGAAGATTTGTAATTTATTTCGTCCATCAGATTGTCTTTTGACCTCACACATTAGGGGACATATTTTATAACCCTAAATTTCACCATACATGCATATCTGGCATCAGGCCATCTTACTTACTATTTTTTCCAAGCCATCACTGAGCAGCTCTTCTTAAAAACCACATTTTTGAAGATGTATGCGCCCTTCACCATTACTGTCTACATACACACACTTGTTGCACCATTACAGCTCATGAATATACGCTAGTTGCGCCATTACAGCCCGCGTATACTCACAAAAGTTGTAAAAATTAAAAGTTGTAAGGAATTCATTGAGATTACAGGCTATTAGGTAGTTTTCCAACTGTCCCACAGCCTATAGCCCGTCACCCAACCGAATAACCA
Source organism: Picea engelmannii (assembly GCA_009831015.1). Taxonomy (NCBI): domain Eukaryota; kingdom Viridiplantae; phylum Streptophyta; class Pinopsida; order Pinales; family Pinaceae; genus Picea; species Picea engelmannii. Next base: position 47,988 of record ML784699.1, on the reverse strand, counting down.
TCCTTTTGTCATATAAAAGGAGTTTTTTGGGTCTCATTCCAAAGCTAAGCATAAGAACAGTGAAACTCTGCCCATTTCACTTTCCCCCCTTACCCCAAGAATTTGCAGGCACATTGTGAGTTTTGAGCTAGAATTCCCTATTCTTGCCTTTTTCCTCATTCATAATCCTATGCCATTTCCATAGAGAGAATTGTGAGAGGAGAAAGATACGTGGAATCAGTTGGAGCTTGGTGAAGAGGAGCCCAGACCAGGTTCGAGCAGCAGTTGTCGATCTCATTTGTAAGTGACTATGTGAGATTAATATAAAGAAGTACTTTTTATGTCCCACCATATGATGTGTTCAATATTTATGTTTGATTTACATTTTATTATGACATCTAACCCACTAATTCATATATAAGATGCATGTTCATAGTTTCTTGTTTGTATTTTGGTGAATCTAGTTCGTCCTTGGGAGGAGATTTGCAGTCGAGGAACAATTGGACGCAAAAGGATCGACACTGGATGCAGAGTTCGAGGTAGAGTTGTCGGATCCTTATACTTTTTATTTTATGCATGAATGTGGGGTATTGTTGGGGTAGTTGTTAAAATTAAGAGACTTTAGACAGTTAGATCTGCCTGCACGTTGAACCCTAGTGTAGTCCATAAGGGGTTTTTCCCACTATAGCACCTGGCAGTGGGGTTAATGGTCAGGGACGTTACAATTCCAAAATGTACCCAGACCCATTCAAAGAAGATCTTAGTAGTGTCTTCTATTGTGATACTCTTCTTGCAGGCAACCAAAATCACCATCTTAGAAAAGCGATCAACAACCACAAAAACATAGTCATTTCCCTGCTTGGTTGATGGGAGGCCCGACATGTAGTCCATTGAGATGGATTCCCATATTCTATCAGGAGTAGGAAGAGGGGTGTATAGACCTTGTTTCTTAGTGGTCGGTTTGGAAATAACACAGGCAGTGTAGGACCTAATATACTCGTTGACCTCCTGTCGAAGTTTCGTCCAGTAGAAATGTTTCTATAGAATCGCCACTGTCTTTTCGACGTCAAAGTGTCCTGCCACCCGACTGTAGTGGGATTCCCAGATAATATTCACTCGCTCTCTTGATGGAACGCATATATGGCCAAGACGACACAACAACCCATCCTGAAGATGGAAATTATCAACAACTGCATTTGCACCAAACATTTGGTAGGTGGTGGAAAAGTCCGGGTCTATCTCATAGAGTTGGGGCCATCCAGAGGTCTCATGGCCGCAAGCGTCTAACATTGTTAGGGACCTAACCCTCACATAGGTAGAACAATATATTCAGATGTAATAAATGTCAATATTAATAAGGCCTTGCAATAAAGTAGAATAAGTCGAATGTCAGAAGACCTAATAGAAGCTTCCACTTCTAGAAGGATCTTCCGCTAAATGGTTCTTTTGATAGACATATTTAGTAGAAATAGGAGTCGAGGGTATGAAAACCCTAGTTTGGAAATTATTGTAATAGAGCTATGCTCAACTGGAGGTTGCCCCCTCAAAGAGGCCTGTGAACATTCCTCTTAGTAATCGAAGTGATCTTTTGGGTGTTATTATGTTATCATTTCAGTATTATTGTGGTGTTATTCTGGTTATATTATTTTTTATCTGCCATTTCTAGCATTTTATTTATGTTCTCTATAATTTTTATATCTGTAATATTATAAGTGGTATCAAAGCACTTTCCTCGGCGGAAATTGTGGGTTAAATTTTTTTTCAGGGTAGAGACGTATTATGGCATCTTTAAGCCACTGAGATCTATCATTACGTGCATAAACCCATGGTTGATGGATTCATACACGCAAGAAATACAAGTGGTACTTAAGCGCACATTTGTTGGCACCCCTTGTAACCCATGTTGGTACCCCTTCGAGTGGTAGCACATCAGACATCACCTATGTACGGATCGGCCTAGATTTCCTTAAGCCCTCTTTAGATAAACTGATCAGTCACTTGACTGCTATAGTGCCACTAAGAACAACACTCGGGAAGATACTCTCTAGTACATGGGTAGTTGAGCAGTATGGCTAAGGGCACGGTCTAGCCTCCTTAGTTGGTGCCCTCAGATATTGGGCCAAGTACTACTATTGGACCCCAAACGTATATCAGAGAGATATAGCACAGGGCAAACCCTTGTCTGTAGAACCCTTGAATACCTAACCCTTGGGGACGGAAACAAAAAAAATAAAATAGACAAGATCTATTTCCGTGCAACTATGTTTGGGTTGTCAAATCATTACACATTTCTTCCTTGTTAAGCATTTGGGCATTTCATCACTTCGGTATTCTTCAGACCGAAGTATAACTCCGCAGGTGTAAAACCAAAAAAAAACAACTATAAATTTTTGCACCATTATCTGAGACCTATTCCATTGGATTTATCTCTTCGCCCTTATCACATTCATACATATCATTTTTTTTTAAATGTTTTACCCCACCCTCCCCATTTTGGTTCCCTCTTCATCATGGCCCACACCCATAGCCAAGACTTGGAAGCTCGCTTCAATACCTTGCAATCTAATTTCACAGAGACCCAACAAGAAGTCAAACAGCTCAGTGCCAATGTTGTGGCCATCAATACAAACTTCCAGTCCTCCATCATCGCCTCAATCGAGGAACTCAAACAAGACATGATTACCCATCTTGAATCTGTCATTTTGATGATCTACACCAAGCTGCATATCCCTGCAGATAACCTTTTATCTAACCCACCTCCACATACCCAAGCCGAAAATTCCTCTCATTCCCATAATTTTCAGCACCATCACTTTCAGCGTGACCTACGCGTTCCGCGGGTGGATGTGACCAAATTTGATGGCTCAAATCCCATTGGTTGGGTAACCCAAATGGAACATTATTTCTCTTTATACGGCATTACAGATGACTTGGACAAACTCTGGCATGGTGTTCTCCATCTAGATCAAGAACATTGGCAATGGTGGCAATGGAGAAAAACTTCTCATCAAGGGTATATTTCTTGGACACACTTTGTGGCTGAGCTTTATGAACACTTTGACACTGACACCAACCATTTAGGCCATTTCACAAAGTTGAAACAATCTAGAACAATGGAAGACTTTATAGTTGATTTTGAGTGCCTGGATTTTTGGACAGAGGGCATGTCGAATGCCTTTTTCCGAGAGTGTTTTATCAGTGGCCTCAAGGATGAGATTTGTGCCCATGTCCTCATGGCTCGGCCTCAGAGTTGGGTGGAGGCTACTAAAATAGATAAAGAAGCACAACAAGGTGTATCTTCTCAAAACCAAAAACCCTCCTTTATTCCTTGCACTAAACCAGTAAATCCCACTCCACTAAAGATCCAAAAATTGACCAAGGCTGAAATGGTTGAACTCCAACTCAAAGGCCTTTGTTATAATTGTGATGACAAATATTTTCCGAGTCACAAGTGTAAGGAAAAAAATATTTTTATGGCCATCTCGGAGGATATTTCTGAAGAGGATGTTGAAACTCTCCTTGTGTCTGAGTCACCTAAAACCATTGACATAACCCCTCCCTTAGACCCTCCTGAAGTAGAAACATTCATTTCCCTAAATGCTCTCACTGGCTTCTCTGCTCCCCAAAGCCTCAAGTTAATATGTTACATCAAGCATAGGAAGGTCATCATTCTTGTTGATAGTGGAAGCACCCATAATTTTATTCGTCGTTGCATTGCCCAAGAAACTCATTGCTATATCCATGCAGTCAATAATTTCCAAATCGTGATTTCCAATGGTGGCTCCATGAAATGTGGAGGGAATTGTGAAAATGTGTGTCTCTAAATTGGTGACTACCACCTCAAATCTCATATGTTTGCTATCGACATGGGCGGTTGTGTCATTGTGTTGGGTGCAGACTGGTTAAGGACTTTAGGTCCCATTCTCATGGATTTTAAGGAATTAACCATGCAATTCGACCAGGAGGGCCAACAATATAAGTTCCAAGGCATCACCGTTGGTTCACCTAAGATCATTAGTTCCCATCGCATGGAAAAAACTTCTCAAAAAAGGTCATTATGGCGTTATTTCCCAACTCCATACCATACAAGCAACTGAGACACCCTTGGTGTCGCAAGACCTCCATTCCATCCTCTCTAAACATCAAGTGGTCTTTTCCACTCCCCAGGGACTCCCTCCTTCCCGTGGTGTTCATGATCATTCCATTCCCCTTGTACCAGGAATCCTTCCTCCTAATATTCGTCCCTATAGTCACCCCTTTCCCCAAAAAAATGAAATTGAGAAAATGGTTCAGGAACTCCTTAATGCAGGCATTATCTGCCCTAGTACGAGCCCCTACTCTTCTCCTATGGTCATGGTCTTAAAGAAAGAAGGTTCTTGGTGAATGTGTCATGACTTTCATGCCCCCAACAAGCTCACCATTAAAGATAAATTCCCCATTCCTATCATTGATGACCTCTTGAATGAATTAAGTAGCGCCCAGTTCTTTACTAAACTTGATCTTCATTCTGGCTACCACCAGATACTATGAAAGAAGCAGAAATTCCTAAGACTACATTTAGAAATGCCTTGTGTAATGCCCCCTCCACCTTCCAAAGCCTCATGAATCATGTCTTTCATCCTTTTCTCTGTCATTTTGTCTTAGTTTTCTTTGATGATATCCTCATCTATAGCAAAACCTGAACAGACCATGTTGCTCGTGTGGATCAAGTTCTCCATCTACTCTCTCAGCACCAACTTTTCTTGAAACAGTCTAAATGTGCTTTTGGCGCCTCAGAAGTCGAGTACTTGGGTCATCTAGTTGGCAAGGACGGCGTCATGGTGGAACCTAAAAATATTGAAGCTATGCAAGACTGGCCTCACCCAAAAACTCTCAAAATCTTGCATGGATTTCTAGGCTTAACAGGTTATTATTGCAAGTTTGTTAAGAATTATGGAAATATTGCAGCACCTCTCACTGCACTCCTGAAAAAGAACTCTTTCACTTGGCTTCCAGCAGCTTCTCAAGCTTTTCAAACCTTGAAGATGGCCATGTGCACAACTCCATTTCTAGCCCTTCCTGATTTCACAAAGACCTTTTTCCTGGAATGTGATGCTTCAAGGAAAGGAATTGGCATTGTCCTTATGCAAGAGGGTCAGCCTTTGGCCTTTACCAGCAAGCAAATGTCTGAATGAAATCTAGGCAAATCTATCTATGAAAAGGAAATGTTGGCTATTATGCATAGCATTGATCTGTGGCACCCTTATCTATTAGGGCAATGCTTCCAAATTAAGACAGAACATCAAAGCCTCAAGTATTTTCTGGAACAACGCATTTCCTCCCTAGAGCAACAAAAATGGGTGACTAAGCTCTTTGGATATGATTATGAGATCATTTACGAGAAAGGAAAAGACAATGTGGTTACAGATTCACTTTACCGAAAATATGAAGATGAAGGATCCATTTTTTCTCTCTCCTTCATTGTATCAGATTGGCTCCAAGCCATTCGTCAGGAATGGCTACACGATCCCAAAAGTTCGCATATGATACAACAATTGCATTCCAATTCTCCAGTTTCCCCGGGGTGCTCTTGGATCCATGATGAGCTTCGATACAAAGGTCGTTTGTATTTAAGTAAACAATCAAAACTTAAATCCGCGGTACTTTTTGAAATTCATGCTACACCCATAGTTGGGCACTTTGGGTTTAACAAAACCTATGACAGGGTCAAACGTTCTTTTTTCTGGGATGGTATGAAACAAAACGTTCGTAATTTTGTCACTAAATGTGATGTGTGTCAACACAATAAGGGTGAAACAGTCAAATATATTGGCACACTACAAATGCTTCTGATTCCACCTGCTATTTGGAGGGATATCTTTATGGATTTTACTATAGGCTTAACCAAATCAAAAAATAAATCAGTCATCATGGTGGTTGTTGGTCGTCCTTCCAAGTATGCTCATTTATGTGCTCTTCAACACCCATTTACAGCATCCACTGTGGCTCAACTTTTCATGGATCAGGTCTTCAAGCTTCATGGCATGTTGCATTCTATTGTTTCTATTCGCGACCCAACTTTCACCAGCAATTTTTGGCAAGAATTGTTCAAGCTACAAAGCACCCAATTGCATCTCAGTACATCTTATCATCCCCAAACTGATGGTCAAACTGAAGTTGTCAAAAAATGTTTGGAAACATATTTGAGGTGTTTTGCATCAGAAAAGAAAAATCAGTGGGCTCAATGGTGTACAACACTTCATACCATACAGCTACCCGCATGACCCCTTTTGAAGAATTATATGGACAAAAGCCACCTTCAGTTCTCTCATACTTATCAGGTGTCTCGAAGGTCTAGGCGGTTGACCAAATGCTTACAGTTTGAGAGGCTATTCTCTGTACCCTAAAAGAGAATTTGGTCATGGCATAGAATCGTATGAAGAAAAAAGCAGATCAAGGTCACTCTGAACGTCAATTTGCAGAAGGGGATCAGGTGTTTCTTCGACTACAACCTTACAAGCAAAATTCCCTCAAGGTTGAGCATTGTCAGAAACTAGCGCCCAAATTTTATGGTCCTTATACCGTTCTCAAGCATGTGGGACAGGTGGCCTATCAGTTAGATTTGCCCAGACATTTAATCTACATCATGTTTTTCATGTTTCATGCTTAAAGAAGGTGATTGGAACTAAGTGCCAAATTCAAACCAACCTTCCCGAGTTGGACGAAGAAGGATCTATTTGGCTATAGCCACAAGTAGTTTTGGACCAACATGAGGGTCGCCTGCGTTAGCGAACCATCAAGGAATTGTTAGTCCAGTGGAAAGATACAACTCCAGTAGATGCCACTTGGGAACCAGCTACCATTCTGCAACAATTTCCACATCTCAAGCCTTGAGGACAAGGTTGTTTTTAAGGGGGAGGACATGTTAGGGACCTAACCCTCACATAGGTAGAACAATATATTCAGATGTAATAAAGGTAAATATTAATAAGGCCTTGCAATAAAGTAGAATAAGTCGAATGTAAGAAGACCTAATAGAAGCTTCCGCTTCTAGAAGGATCTTCCGCTAGATGGTTCTTTTTATAGACATATTTAGTATAAATAGGAGTCGAGGGTATGAAAACCCTAGCTTGGATATTATTGTAATATATCTCTACTCGACTGGAGGTTGCCCCCTCAAAGAGGCCTGTGAACATTGCTCTCAGTAATCGAAGTGCTCTTTTTGTTGTTATTTTGTTATCATTTCAGTATTATTGTGGTTTTATTCTGGTTATATTGTTGTTTATCTTCCATTTCTAGCATTTTATTTCTGTTCTGCATAATTTTTATATCTAGAATATTAAGAACACCATGGTGAGTGTCGCGACTAGAGGTCTACTAAGGTAATCAGCGACACGGTTGGTGCTTTCTGTTTTATACTTGATGTAGAGGTGGAATTGTTGTAAGTATGTGGACCACTTTTGTTGGTGGTCATTATGTAATTTTCCTTGTGTTTGCATGAACTGCAGTGGCTTATGATCAGTGTGGATGATTGTCTCCTTCCCAAGAATGTAATGTCTTCATTGGCGGCAGGCTTGCACAATGGAGTGCATTTCTTGGTCATAAGTAGGGTACTTACGGACAACATCTGATAGTGTCTCACTATGATAGGCCACAGGGTGGTCGTGCTGAGTGAGAACGGCGCCCACGGCATAGTATGAAGCATCGATCTCGATATCAAAGGGTTGATGCAGGTCTGGTAGTGAAAGCACTGGGGCTGAGCACAAGTGTTGCTTCAAATCATTGAACGCTTGTTAATGGGACCAGCCCCACGTAAATTTTTCCTTACCACCACCCCTGGTTATTTGGCTGAGGGCCCATGCAATATGGGAGAATCCCAACACGAACCTGCGGTAGAAATTGGCAAGGCCCGAGAATCTCTGAAGCTTAGTGAGTGTGTGTTATTGGATAAATCGGTGAAAGCTGACATAAACTAATCTCCCTAGGTCCACCTAGATCTAGAACAAAACAAGACAGGACATGACGCTTTCCCTAGGTTTCTACCATTGAATTTATCGTCAAAGAAGGAGTGTATGACATACCTTTATATATCGCTTCCTTATATATTTTTTGTCCCTACTTCGCTCCGGTGCTCTTGTGAGATCAAATATGCAATGACACAAACTAACCAAAGTGAAAGCAGAAATTATACATTCAATGGAAACCTAAACATGTGATCAAGGAGTCATGTAATAAAACACTAATGATTTTATGGGAAAGAGACATGCCACTGTATCATATTAAGTAAAAGTGGAAAATACAACTAGAGTTCCTTGATGTCGCAAGTTCCCTTTCGGTGGTCCTTTGTTCCAACACACACATACACTTGCTCTGAATTTGCATGAAGATAATCCGCAAATCTTGATGAACAAATAGAGGCCTCAAGCATCAATTGTATCAGGATTCTTCACACAGTCTTTAGCCTATTCTTTTCTCAATCTTTCTTGACCTTGCTTAACCTTTTCCATGAGAAATCCATTATTATATAGGAGAAGATGAAGTGGTTACCAGGATGAGGATGATCCCACCAAATCAAAAAATCCAGTAAGATCACAACCATACAGACGCCACCTCACATTCTAGAAGATTCTCCTTCTAGAAACTTCATGAAAATTCTTCCTTTCCTTAGCTTCAAGTGCCATCGCACCCTGCCTATATAGCAGCATGTAGAAATCCCCTAGGCTAGGCATAGAGCAGCCTGCGGAAATCCTTGATTTCCACACTGCGTGCCACTGTCAGCCTGCGGCGTCATTCTAAAAACGTTCCTTGTAGGGGAAGAACTCAGTCATCATCAAAGTGACCAAAATAATGTGTAATAGAATGCCCCCCAAAGTATGAGGCTGGAACATGTGACAGCCAAAATACTTTGTAAATTGCATCTCTGTGTCGGAAACAAGGAGCGCACCAATCAGGAACCTACAAACAATCAAGCATCTGCATAGAATTATACCATTTTTGAGGTAGGCATTCCCATGCTCAGATTATAAGTGATTGAAATCATAAATGCAAGGCATAGCCACCAATTATACACTATGGATCCATGTCATCGAAATTCTACATAGCCTCCAGAAATACACTGTGGATCTATGTATTAGAAAGTGTAAATTCAGACATAGCCATGAGACATACAAAGTGGATCTGTGTGTCAATTCAAATCATAAATACTCCATAGCAACCTGGGCAAAAAAATATGAAACCCAGGGTCTTCAATCCTATCATTTGTAAGTACGAATCTAACCATACGATTACAGGCGTTGAAGTCGAACATGGTAGAAACCACTTGATTACCAGTCATTGATGAAAACCGTTTACAAGTGCGAGGGAAATCACCATTGATGTCGATGACTCCCAAGGTACCTTAGTACAATCCAATGAATGTGAATAAATGAGTTGAATTTGAACACTCGATGAAATCTCTCGATCAGGGACCAATGATGTGAATTCACTGTCGAGAGCGAAGAAACCTGCCCTTGAGGCATGCAGGCTCTAAGGTACTAAACGATTTCTAAGCCTTATCTCAGATGAGGAGTTGAATTCGACAGGAAAAAGACTCGTCACAGGAGGGCCTTGATGTATCCCCCATCAGTGACACAAAATAAGTAACAGATTAGGGGTAGATCAAAGTATGAAAATGATTCGAAACTGACACAGGGAAGGCCGACATGGTAAGAAATGAAAATGCATATGGCTGACTCAAAGGAGGGCTTGTTTGGACTTCTCTTGAACATATGAATGACACGACACTGGTCTTGGAAGCATTGACTCAAAGACGACCCAAGATATGAATTCGACGAAGGCCAAACAAGAGACAAATGGATTTCCAAACCCGGATTCAAATAACGAAGGGGGTGTCATGTTCAAGAGCGAATAGTACTACCACTAACACAGGTACAGAAACACATCTATTTTCCAAATTTTCCCCCACCATTTCTGGCAACTACATCTTTATTTTTACACAAGCTTGAGGAGGATAACATATGTTTGTAGTGTAAGCTCATCCTTCAGACGAGTCCCTCGGGGTATTTTTAACAAACTCTAAGAAGGAGTGGTTCAGTCCCATGTGGGTCTTTCGATGTTTGTTTAATGAGTCCAAAGATAGAAATCTCGGGAGTTTTTCATGTTTATAGAGTCTGAAAAACACTTTAAAAAGAACTCTCTCAGTTCCTTTTACGTAAAATAGTTCGACAGGACCGAAAAAGTGATAAACTATCGCCCATCGAACGTTTTATTCAAATACTTTTACGAGTGTGAACAAAACAAGGTCGCTCGGAAATCTTTTCATTTTTATGGAGTGTGAAAAGAGATTAAATGATACTCCATGTGTGTCATTTTTCGTGTTACCAAGCTGAGTACGAAAGGATGACAAAAGTATACTTGGTTGCGTTCTGATAAATTTTTGAGCATGAGAACGAACGAAGAGTGAACTCAAGGTTTTATAAAAAAACCCTAAAAAGTATCGATATGTATGACGAATAGAAAACAACTTACGAAACAAAGATCCATACTTTGTTAATTAAGACTCTAGTCTTCCTCCTGCAAGAAACAAGACACTTACGAAACTATTAGTTATGAGGGATGATAACCAAACACATTTTATAATATAAAATATTTATGAAAAAAGGTAAAAAATGAAATAAATAAGGGAAAGAGTTCTTTTTTACCATTTCATTTGTATTTGGTCAAGAACTTGTCAAAAAAAACCTTTTTCACCCCTTACTTCAACAGGCGATTGCGAAGAGCACAGGCGATCAATCGACAAACGGTTTCCGTGAAAACAGTAAGTTCTTCATCTTCTTCCTTTTCAATGGTTTAAAATTCATTTTTGGTGGTTAAAAAATGATTTCTTGGGTGATTTTTGGGCCGGTAAGCATGTGTTGGGGTCGCCGCAGGTGACCTATTTCGGGCCCTGCAGAAATCCCGCACTGTAACTGAAGCTCAGTTGCGGTGGCCAAAAAACAAAATAGAAAAGCAAGCCTTGAACCAAAAAGAATTCCAAAAAAGGTGGATAAAGGTGCTAATTGTCCTCTTTAACTTCCATGCAGGTGTTTGATTGCAAAAAAGTTGGAATGGAGAGAACAAGAGCATGAAGATGATGACTCTATGGCTTTGAATGATCCAGGAACCATTGATGCTCTTCAACAATGTGGCCTATTGAAGTTTTTCAAAGTCTAGGGCATGAGAGCCCAACGGAGACTATTAGAGTACTTGGTCCATATGTGGGACGCGGAACAACAAGTATTTCACGTGGGTGTTCATGTCCTCTCCTTGGACATTGAGGATATTTACTTTCTGACAGGGCTATCCTGTCGTGCGGCACGGTCGTCTCTGACAGGGGGTCGAGGTGGTGGCTTGCCGATGAGCGAGTATATCCGTCGGCATTGTGAACCGGATGCCGAAAGGCACAAAGGTAAAGTGGCTATCCAAGGTGTGTGGGATTTGACTCTCAGAACCATCCTCTTTACCATTGCATGGATCCCAGGACGCGCATCGCCACACATGGTGCTCCAGAGTTACTTTCAATATGCCATTGAATGTCTGGAACCTCAAGTATTCAATTGGTGTGACTGTTTTCTCCGGAGTATGAAGATACAACTCACTAAAAGCAAGAGAGGAGACCTAAAGTAGTTTGGGTATGGGTCCATTTTGGTGTATTTCTTCTTAGAAAGAGTCCCTCATTTGTGGCTATAGGTAGAGTGGGGGTTACCAACCCCACGAGACCCAAGAATGAAATGGTGGTGTGACCTTATGGCACGGCACGTGGCGGGCCCTATAATCAAGTACAATGATTCATTTTTTTATTGGTTAAGGCCCCAAATATTGATGATTGATGATTATGCATATGTCGGCCTGGACTTTCGGGGTGATCCCAACTTAGCTTTCCCTGACATATTTCATTGAGGAGATCTAGGTAAGAAAGACATTTTGTTCTTTATAATGTTTTTATGGTTTTTAGGATATTAGATGTTTTTTTGTGTTTTCGATCTAAAGACAAATTCTAATTCAGAGGTTAGGAGAGGCGTGTGTGGTAGCAGGGTGGGACACCGACGAATATGACGCGATGGATCAGAAATTAGAAGGCTTGACGGAAGACATTCCTAACATGTCGATCGAGGAGGTCCTAAGGCATTATCAACGCCATACTATAGGCGTGTCTGGCTCACTTAGTCGGTTACTTCGCCGGGTAGCATGGGCAGTGGTGTGCTATCACAAGCGACATCCATGATACTATTTCGAGCGACATCCATGATACTATTTCGAGCGGCATCTGTGATGCTATTTTGTATGAGCCATGGGCTCTATATTTTGATATTTTGGTCCTTGGATGGAAAACATTTTTTGTAAAACTTTTTCATTATATATATACATGAGGCTTCTACTAGCTTACTCTTCTTTTATATACAATGTGTAATGTGTGATTGGATTTATAAATGTCTCAAATGTCTGTCTAACACATAATTAGCTAGAGCATCAGTTAATGTATTTAGACATCTAGGAATGTGTTGATATTCAATATAATCAAAATAACATTCCAAGAGACGAATTCGTAGATATACCTGTAACAAAGTAGGACTTAGGATAGTGTAGACATTACTTAACTGGAGTACTACTAGCTGTGAATCAATTCGTACAACAAAGTGACGAATCCCAAGTGAGATAGCATCAGTCAATAATTCGATGATTGTGCTATATTCTGTGATATTATTCGTTGCACGACCGAGGCAAACACCTTGTAAAATAATAAGTTCATTGGTGGGTGCATAGATCGCCCAAGCAGCAAAAGCTAGGTTCTGAGTACTATGTCTAGCACCATCAGCGAAGCCAATATAGGGTAGAGAAGACGTTAACATCTGGAAACCAAGCACAACATGAAGTAACCAGTTGGGGGTGGAAACCGAATAATGAAAACACACACAAGAGTATGGTACAGTAAAATTACAAGCACTCATGCAGAGACAGTCTAAGCATAGTACTTATTCAAGTAAAGCCCATTTCTGGGTTCACTCAAAGGAATTCCATCATAATCTACTAACTCGTAAGCTCCCTTCTCTAACACTCGTTTGACGATATATGGACCACGCCACATAGCTTCAAATTTTTCGGCTCCTAACAGGTCACGATCTTGTTCATAGAGGAGAACTAGATCTCCCTCAAAGAAAAAACGTGGCTTGACATGCTTGTCATATTGGGATTTTACGTGTTTCTTCTAGGTTTCAATAACTAGGGTAGCCTCATGATGGGTCTCGTCTAATTACATAAGATACAATAGATGTTCCTCTTTGGCAAAGGTGTTTGGGAGAAGTTCGACAGCTAGCTTCAAGGATAGTATTTCACATTCAATCGGGAGAACGGATTTAATGTTGTAGACTAGTTGAAAAGGGGTAAATCCCGTAGCAGACTTCACAGACGTCCGATAGGCCCATAATGTCGCAAACAACATCGTGTGTCAGGTGGTCTTATGGATTCATAGTATCCGACGAAGCATAGTGATAAGGATTTTATTTATTGCTTCGACTTGGCCATTGGCCTATGGATAGCAGGGGGTTGAGTTTTCATGCTGAAGACCCAACTTGTCGGTAAGTTCAGACATCATAAAGTTTCGAAAATGGCTACCATGATCAATAACGATATCTTGTGGGATCCCGAATCAAGTAATAATATGATTAAATATGAAAAGAGTTACAGTTTTCCTGGTATTGTCGAAATTAGGCATCTCCTCGGCCCATTTTGTGAAATAATCCACAGCTACAATAATGTATCCATGCCCCCCGATCGAGTGAGGGTTACAGGTCATGAAATAAATGCCCCATTTCGTGAAAGGTCCAACGAAAACTACAAGGTGTAAAGGAGCAGGATGTGATCTTATTTTGTTGTTGTATGTTTGGCAAGCATGGCATTTTTGGATGGCAATAATACAATATTTAAATAAAGAAGGCCAAAAATACCCTGCTCATATGATCTTCTAGGCGATAACATACCCAGACATGTGACCACCACATGCTCCAGAGTGGCAGTCATTCAAAGCTTTCTCAACTTCATCATAGGTGAGACATCGTCGAAAAATAGAATCAACCCCACGGCGATAAAGAGTGTCATCGAGGATAATGTACTGATAGGCTTGGTAACATATTCGACGATGGTCAGTGTTAGACAAATCGGGCCCAAAAGTCTGAGTTTGGAGATAGATAATGATATCCCCATACCAAAGGTCATCATAACTGATCAGAAAAAAGGGATTCATCGGGTAAAGAATCCTCTGCTACATTCTTTGTCTCAGTGTAGGGAAGGTCACATATCAGTTCGGAAAACACCAATGAATTCTTGGACTTAGCATGTTCGAATTCTAAGCCAAACTTCTGGAGAATTGCTATCCATTTGGAGTATTTCCCCCCTAGCAATTGGTGTGTAAGAATGTGTTGCATGGGGTTGCAATCGAAAATTACAGTGGTCTTGCGTAGTAAGATATAGTGACAGAATTGTTGGACAGCTTGAACGACTGCCAAGGCCAGTTTTTCAACATGTAAGTATTTGGCTTCGGTAGTCGTGAGACTCCGACTCAAATAATAAATGACATGTTCGTCGTGTGAATCATCTTCTTGGACTAGAACCATGGCGATGGTAGAGTCCGAAGCAGTGAGATAAAGGAAGTAATATTGACTATAATTGGGTGGGAAAAGTAATGGGGTACGGGTTAAAGTCGGTTTCAAAGCTTCAAAGGATTTGTTGGCAGTGGAATCCCATACAAACTCAAAACCTTTCTTGAGCAGTCGAGTAAATCTGAGTGTTAATTGAGCATAGTTTGGGATGAAATGACGTAAAAAGTTTGCCTTCCCTTGCAAACTTTGAAGTTGGCAAAGTGAAGAAGGAAGAGGGAGATTGAGGATCACCTTGAATTTCAAAGGATAAACCTTGATCCTCTAGCGTGACACGATAAAACCTAGAAGTCGGTCGGACTCCACAAAAAAAACACAATTGTGTGGGTTTAAGCATATACCATAGAACCGACAAAGAATGAAAATGGCTCGGAGGTGTGTCAGATGATCACTACGATACATGGAATGTGTCGGTAGGTCATCTATATATGGCTGTATGATGTGCTTAATATCATGAAAAGCATAAGACATAGCACATTGAAAAGTCGCACCAGCATTCTTTAAACCGAAGGGTAGTTTCTCGTAGGCAAAGGTGCCCCAAGGACAAATAAAAGAAGTTTTTTGTTGATCCGTGGGCAAGATTTTGATTTTATTATAGCTAGAGAAATCGTTCATTAAAGAGAAGATTTCACTCCCGGTGCAATCGTCGACGATCTGGTCAATGAAGGGGGTGGGAAATTTGTCCTTAGGACAAGCTTGATTTATATCCCTATAATCGACGCAGACACGGATCGTACCTTGTTTTTTGTTAACCGGAACGAAATTGGATACCCAATCAGTTAAAGCCATGGGATAAAGAAATCCAACTTTAAGAAGTTTTTCGACCTCAAGCTTAATAACAGCTGCTTTACGGGGGTGGACCGGACAAAGTCTCTGTCGGATGGGTCTAGCGCCCGGGTATGTCTTAATTTCGTGCACAACAATATCAGGGTCAATACCCGGCATTTCTTCATAGCTCCAAGCGAAGATGTCACGAAATTCTTGGAAAAGTGATTTGTATGTGACAACCTCGTCAGTAGAGCACAAAGCTCCGATATGAACATTTTCAACAACTCCAGGTTTAATGGATATGTCGAGGGGGATGGTGGGTGAAATATTACTTAAGTTCCCTTCATATAACATGTCGTGTGATGTCTCGGGAACAGAGGAAATGACAGCAACGGTCGACGAAGTCGAGATCCGTTGGTAACTGATGGTGTGTTGTTCGAGGAAGAGAATGGAACGATGATGTCCATCATCCCAAGGGGTATCTTCCATCAACATAACCGACATAATCATCTTGTCTGTGGAAAAATAGCATGGAACGAGTTAGGAGACGAATCACCAAGAGAGGGGGTAGAAGGGGTTGTCGATTGAATGGCTTGATAGGCATATTCAACCAGACTTAAAGGCATTTGGTTGTTGTAGCGAGGATAATCACCATGTTCGGGTATGATCCATGGGTCGAAAGACGAGTGAGTTTGGCGAACTGAGGTGGCAATCATGTTGATCGAGGCAACCAAAAGAGGTGGAACATCAGGAGGTGGGATCGATAAAGTGCCCATTAGAGTGGAATCTTTAAGTAGGCCCACACCAACGTTCTCATACCCAAGAGGTGTCTTTGCGATAAAAGGGATGCTACTAGTATGGGTGTCAGAGTTGAAAAAGGCTAGCTGGTCGACAGTGATGACCTTTCCCTAATGCGGAAAACGTAAAATGCAGAAAAGGGTAGACAAAATGACGTGCATCGTGTCAATCCAGCTATGGCCAAGTAAAATGTTATAATCAAGAGGTGCATCAAATACCTCAACTTCAACGTTGACCGATTTTCCTTCCAACATAATAGACAATGACGGAAGTACACCATAGGGTTTGAAGCCAGAGCCATTGAAGGCTTTGAGCATGCTATGGGATTTAGTAAGAGGAGGAGAGTCGATGGCTTTCCAATAGGTAACAGACATTACACATGTGGAGGTATCCTCATCAATAACAGTCCTACAGATGTTCGTGTCGGAGAAAACAACTTGTATTTGGAATGCTAGTTGAGGGGGGAGTCTCGGAATGTGATCTTCGAGGTTAAAAATTATCAAATTTGTATCTGTAGGATCAATTCCACCGATAGCCTTTAGCAGTGCCTTTCGTTGAGCAAGGAAACTTTGAAGGACTTCGAGAGCCGACATCGCAGAAGGTGCTTGCGCCAGATCTTCTACAATATTGTATTTCTGAGCAGCACGTGCATGAGGGTTGAAGGCAGACTTTCGAACAACACCCTTTGGGGGAGGGATAAGAACTATATCGAGACTCGGTATTTTGAGATGAACAGAATTGTTGGAAGGTGAAGTTGAAGGAGGTTGTTGGACCAACAAAGGTGGTATATCGTTAACCTTCTCCTTTGAGGAAGAATAATCTTTGGCTCGAGTGGTGAGTGTAACATCATTCTTTCTGGAATCACCAGTACACATAAGTAAAAAAGAAGTAGTGGAGAGAGAGGGTTGGTCATGGATGACCAGTTGGGCCTGCTATTGAGAAGGGAAAAGTTGAGACAACGCGGAAAGTGTGGGACATTTCGCGGTCCCATGGAGGAACTTAGTAACCTCGGCCCGTCTTGGACAATCTTTTGTATAATGATCGTCACCACAGATAAGGCAAGGGTATTGGGGTTTGCGCTTATCCTTATCATCAACAGGTTGGGTTTTGGTTTTCCCAGACTGTGGGTTATTTTTTTCCTCCTTATTCTTACCCTTCCTTTTTTTAGATTTATTCTTTCCGGTCGGGGTAGATTGAACAGGGTTAACCTCAGCAGTTTTGTCGGTGGGAGGAGTAGGAGACGGAGCATTTTTAACATTAGAAGCATTGGACTTGGGGTTGGTGGGAGAGGCTTGTGTATTTTGAGGCTGAGCATGGAAAGTGCCAATCACACCGTCAGCCGCATGAGAAGCAGTAGGGGTAGTTGAAGTAGCGGTAGTAGAAGGGCGAGGTGCATCAGGGAGTAAGTCATAAAGAGTACCCGTCTGTGAATAGAAGAGGTCGAGGTACTGAGCGCGACTGATAGCTTGTTCTTCGGTGACAACGCCACCCATGGAAATATCACGAGAGATCTTATTTACGAATGATTTCGTGAACCACTCCGCCAATAACTGATTGGGAAGCTCGAGTTTGATCAAACATCGTCTTTGTCTCCACTCATGAATGTGATCAGAGATTTTAGTGGCTTTAGTTTGTTTGAAGGAACTTAGGATCTCAATTCTTGTTTCATAACGGATCGGTAATTGGTAGTGTGTAAGGAAAGCCATGGTGAGGGTATTAAATTCAATGAAGAAACCTCGTGGTATTTCTATATATCACTTTGCAACCGAACCTGTGAGAGTTCATTGGAAGAGTCGTAACCGAATGGAATCATCCACCAAAGAGTTGGATGAACACTAAAGGTGGAAATTCATGACATGGTTGTTCGGATCCTCTCCCGATTTACCGTCAAACTTTAGGATGTCGGATGGTAATTTGGTTGGTATCACGGGCCAGTGGGGAGAATGCAGGATAGGATCATTCAAGATTCTAGACAAATCAGGTAAATCCAAGGTGGATAAAAAGGGTAATTGTCTATTCACAGGAGGATACTGGTAACTTTGGAGAGGGAGTCACGTCGGTAGACCAGTAGGACCATAAGCAACTTGTATGGGAGGTGAAGGTCCTAACATATTCGGGCGTGTGTGCGTAGGTAGGTAGGCCACAGGGTTGTACTAATTGGGGATGGTCCCTTGGCGAGGGACACTAGGTTGAAAGTTCAAACCCCAAATGGGATTGGAAGAACCGAGGTATGACTGGCCTGAACTAGGGGGTATAAAAGAGCTAACCTAAGGTTGTTTCCCCCTAGACGATTGTGGATTCCCTTGAATAAGAAGATTCCAATATTGGGCTAGTGATCCGGGGATGTTATGTCCATACTATGGATTATACTGTGGATTATATCCTCCGTGTAGGGATTGTCCTCTAGGTGAGGATGATGCCCCAATTTGGGTTTGACCTCCAAATTGAGTTTTCCCCCCTGGGTTATACTATCCCACAATAGGAATCTGGTAACCAAAAGTGAATAACGGAGAAGAAATTCCAAAGGTAGTAGAGCCACTGGGTCTGAATCCTCCTATAAAAGGTGGATTAGACCCTCCGAAGAGGAACTGGGACGGTGTCGGAATAGAACCGGAAGCAACATTATATCCAGGAGGAGTAAAGACTCCAAAAGCTCTGGACGGAACTTGGATAGGAATGGGGATAGAAGCATTCAAGGCATTATACCCAAGAGGGAGTGATGGGATTTGTCTAGAGGAACGCGGTGTACCAATAGGGGGTTGGCTAGCCACCATGTTCCCGGTGGGGATAATCGTAGTGTTTGGGACCATCGTGGAATGGGCCTGCTGAAGAGGGATAGTTGAGCTAAGACATGCCTTTGAACTAGTGAAGAAATAACAGGTTGTATTATTTAAATGATCTAAACTTATTGTAAATGTAGTAGACGTTTCAGGTGGTTTAGAAACGACAGGTATCTCAGCGTCTGCCTCTGAGCTGGGAGGGTTATGTCTAGAAGTCAGAGTTCGAGATATGTCAGTGGTCCAAAAAGGATCCTCATTTTCAATGCTAGCAAGGACTTCAGGTGGTATTCCAGAAGTGTCAACAACAAGTTCTCCAGACGAGTTGAGTCAGAGAATACGTCTCTCGTATCCAGGAGGTAAGCAGAAAGCGTCCAAAGAATCGGAAACGATTCGAAAAATTTATAAAGAGTCAGTTCTCCTCGCTTGTGAAGGTATGTGGTCCTGGATCTCACTCTGTTGAGGAGAGTCCTCCAGTGGATTAGGGAGCAAGGGTTGGGAAAATTTCAAATCTTCTGGAGGTAGTCCTTGCATCCTATGTGAACAGCGTGGAGGGTCAATGTTGGCCGAACCGAAAATTTTACAGAAAAAATGTATGACCAACTATGTAAACAAACAGCAGTCACTAGTAGAATCTAGGAATCAAAACCAAGCAAACAAAACCTTATTGTTCTGAAGTCACTAGTTTGTGATGAAATCCAACATCGTGAAGTCAAGACAAGAAGGGGTTGGGCTAGGGTGGAAAAGTTATGTTGACGACCTGCTTAATGGACTTACACCCTGGTGCAAGCTCCCACACATAACCGTGGGTATACTCTCCAAGGAGCCCGAGTGTATCTGGCCAACGTCGATTCCAGGTACCATGAAGACTTGCCCCTCCACAGTCACCTTGTGTAAGACCCTAATAAGATAGGCAACTAAGGCTACCAAAAACAATAGTGATGTCTAGGGAGACAGTCGACAGTCTGATCCATGCGCAAGGGAAGGGTATCTATCCCAAAATCAACTTGAGAGGCTTCCACTCATCATTGTGGGTATACCTTCAAGCGACCCCCATAACATGCACAATCTCTACACCGAGACAAACAAAACAGGGTGAGTAACTCTGCTAATCTCAATGCGACCTCAAGTTTGACCCTTGTGTGAGAAGGGCTTCCCAAGACAAAATGTTGCAAATAGAATTTTACACTCCCTCTCACAAGATGCTATTGTGTGTTTTGTGCTTTGAAGAGAGTGTCTCACTGCTTATTCCAAAGCTCTAGCCTAGCTAATGTTGGTGTAAAAGAGCCCTAGAAAAAATTACTAGTTAAATTTTAGATTTTCGCAATATTTTTAAAAGTTATTGTTACTCAAGAGGGAGACAGGAATGAAACCGATGTTGTTTAAGACCTTGACACAACAATATGCAAATAGAAATGAGTGATGCAAATTTACGTTCAATGAATTCTATCTACAGCAAGGAGAAGGTGTTTCCGGAATAATGTAAACTACGAAATATACTTCCTTTTTCTTTTAAAAGAACACAATTTCAAACAACCAATAAGCAATGAAGTTATTCAATGTTCTCTTCTCTTAAATGTAATAAATTTTCTTATATATGTTTATTCATTGAATGGATAACTTCAATTTTTTCTTTTCTAAGATCAGACCAAGGGCATGGCAGAGAAAAGACAAGAAATCCAAGAAAATCTATACCTTCAACAAGCACCCAAATCGAACTTTCAATGAAGACAAAAATAAAAAATGACGAGAAAGTATTTCCTCAAATGAAAATGAAGAGACAACTTCTCAGTCATCAAGCAATCCAGAATACATAATCAATCCAAAATTTCAAATCCAATCAAAGATTTTTAATCAAACAAGCATTCAGATACAAGCTCGGAGATTATACCCTTGCGGTTAAAAATCAACAATGAAAACTGGAAAATGACTAAGAGAGGTGTTCGATCTTTGAAAACCAGTCAACAACAACTCAAATGTTCAGAAAAAAGTCATATGTTGGCATTAAAAATCTTTTCTAGTTGGTTAAAGAAAAAACTAGGCATCAACAGAGGCTAAGACCCAACTCAAAAAATTTCACAGACGCCGCCGCAGGCTGATAGCATATCACAGTGCGGAAATTAATGGTTTTCGCAGGCCAGAAACGGATAGGGTGCAGAAATCTCGCATTGAAGCAAACAACCAGGGTGCGGAAATTGGAGGTTTCCACAGGCTATGTATAAGGTACAGTGCGGAGGTGTTTGTAAATCAATAAATTTTGAGAGAAAGGCAAAGGATCTAAATGGATTTTTAAATCCAGAGTCTCTGAATGAATCTCCCAAAGACTCAGAGACTGATTTCAAATGAAAAGAATAGGTAAAGAGAAAATGGCCAACAAAAAACCACAATCAAGTCATATCCCCAGTGGAGTCGCCAATTTTGTTATTGGATAAATTGGTGAATGCGGACATAAACTAATCTCCCTAGATCCACCTAGATCTAGAACAAACAAGACAGGACATGACGCTTTCCCTAGGTTGCTACCATTGAATTTATCGTCAAAGAAGGAGTGTATGACATACCTTTATATATTGCTTCCTTATATCTCTATTGTCCCTGCTTCGCTCCGGTGCTCTTGTGAAATCAGATCTGCAATGACACAAACTAACCAAAGTGAAAGAAGCAATTATAGATTCAATGGAAACCTAAACATGTGATCAAGGATTCATCTAATAAAACACTAATGATTTTATGGGAAAGAGACATGCCACTGTACCATATTAAGTAAAAGTCGAAGATACAACCAAAGTGCCTTGATGTCACAAGTTCCCTTTCAGTGGTCCTTTGTTCCAACACACACATACACTTGCTTTGAATTTGCATGAATATAATCCACAAAGCTTGATGTACAAATAGAGGCCTCAAGCATCAATTGTATCAGGATTATTCACACAGTCTTCAGCCTATTCTTTGCTTAATCTTGCTTGACCTTGCTTAACCTTTTCCATGAGAAATCCATTATTATATAGGAGAAGATGAAGTGGTTACTAGGATGAGGATGATCCCACCAAATCAGAAAAGCCAGTAAGATCACAACCATACGGATGCCACCTCACATTCTAGAAGATTCTCCTTCTAGAAACTTCGTGAAACTTCTTCCTTTCCTTAGCTTCAAGCACTGCCGCACCCTGCCTATATAGCAGCATGCGGAAATCCCGCAGCCCGGGCATAGAGAAGCCTGCAGAAATCCATGATTTCCACACTGCGTACCACTGTCAGCCTGCGGTGTCATTCTAAAAATGTGCCTTGTAGGGGAAGAACTCAACCATTTTCCTCATGTGAAAGACTGTTTTAGAACCCTGAACACATGCCTATGGGGTCATCATCAAAGTGACAAAAATAATGTGTAACAGTGTAGTTGGGGATGGCCAATCACGGATTACTTGGATCTTGTCTGGATCCACATGTATGCCATGCTGATCAACGATGTAGCCCAGGTAATGGACCCGTCGAAGGAGAATTTTTCCAAGTTAGCGTATAGCTTGTGCTGCCGCAGGGTGTATTGAACATGTTGAATATGCTGCAAGTGTTCTACCCAAGACTTGTTGTAAATGAGAATGTCATCCAGATACACCACTACAAAATTAATGGTGAATGGTCACAAGATATCGTATTGCTGAATGGGCTAAGGACACGATCTAGCCTCCTTAGTTAGTGCCCTGAGATATTGGGTCGAGTACTACTGTTGGACCCCGCATGTATATCAGAGAGCTATAACACAGGGAAAAGCCTTGTCTGTAGAACCATTGAATACCCTAACCGTTGGGACGAAAACAAAAATAGAACAGATAAGATCTATTGTCGCGCAACTGTGCCTCCTCCATTTGGGTTGCAAAATTACTACACATTTCTTCCTGCTAAGAATTTGGGCTTTGTGTCACTGCAGTATCCTTCAAATTTGAGACCTATCCCATTGGATTCCTCTCTTCGCACTTGTCGCATTCATACCTATCATTTTTCATAATAAAAAAAAAATCTCATGGACCCGACCCCCTTCCAACACCCTTATTTGGGCCTTACCGCATTGGATTCCCCTCATCACCCTGATCGTCATGATAAACTTCACCCATAACCCATTTTATGTGTGGTCCCACCTATCCCTTTTCACTTTCCCTCTTCATCATGTCCCACACTCGTATCCAAGACTTAGAAGCTCACTTCAATTCCTTGTACTCTAATTTCACAGAGACCCAACAAGAAGTGAGATAGCTCACTGCCAATGTTGCCACCATCAATAAAAACATGCATTCCTCCATAGACGCCAAAATGGAAACCATCAAGAAGGACCTCGCTACCCCGCTTGAATCCTTCAATACCTAGCTTGCATCCTTCACTACGATGATATGCCCCAAGATGCATATCCCTGCAGATCTCCCCCCCTCTGACCCACCTTTGCAATCTTAAAGTGAAACTTCCTCTAATTCCAAAAATTTTCAGCCCCGTCACTTTTAGCGTGAACTATGCCTTCCTTGTGTGGATGTGACCAAATTTGATGGCTCAGATCCCATTGGATGGGTACCTCAAATGGAACATTATTTCTCTTTCTATGGCATTATAGATGAGTTGGCGAAACTTCGATATGGTGTTCTCCATCTAGATCAAGAACGTTGGGAATGGTGGCAATGGAGAAAAAATGCCCGCCAAGGGTATGTGGCTTGGACACAATTTGTGGTAGAGATTTATGAACGGTTTGACACTGACACCAACCATTTAGGTCTTTTGACAAAGTTGAAACAATCTGGCATAGTGGAAGACTTTATAACCACTTTTGAGCATTTGGCTTTCCGTATAGAGGGCATGTTTGATGCTTTTTTCTGAGAATGTTTTATTAGTGGCCTCAAGGATGAGATTCCTGCCCATGTCCTCATGGATTGGCCTTATAGTTGGGTGGAAGCTACTAAAAGAGATAAGGAAGCACAATAGGTTGTCTCTTCTCAAACCCAAAAACCCTCCTTTATTCCTCACACTAAACCAGTCACTCCCACTCCTCCTTCTACTCCACTAAAGATCCAGAAATTGACCAGGGAAGAAAAGGATGAACGCCAACTCAAAGACCTTTGTTATAATTGTGATGATAAATATTTTCATGGGCACAAGTGTAAGGAACAAAATCTTTTTATGGCCATCTCAGAGGATGTTTCGAAAGACGATGTTGAGGGCCCCCTTTGGCTGAGTCACCTGAACCCACTAACATGACCCCACCATCCTACCCTCCTGAAGTCGAACCAGTCATTTCCCTGAATGCTCTCATAGGCTTCTATGCTCTCCAAACCCTCAAGCTAATTTTTTACATTAAGCATCAGAAGGTCATCATTCTTGTTGATAGTGGAAGCACCCATAATTTTATTCATCGTTGCATTGCCAAAGAATCTAATTTTTATATATGTGTCGTCAATAATTTTCAAATCATGATTGCAAATGGCGGGTCCACGAAATGTGGGGGGTGTTGTGAAAATGTGTGTCTCCAAATTGGTCAGTACCACATGAAATCTCATATGTTTTCTATCGACATGGATGGTTGTGACATTGTGTTGGGTGCCAAATGGCTAAGGACTTTGGGTCCCATTCTCATGGATTTTAAGGAATTAACCATGCAATTCTACTAGGAGGGCCAACAATATAAGTTCCAAGGTATCATCGTCGGTTCCCAGGAGATCATTAGTTCCCATCGCATGGAAAAGCTGCTAAAAAATGGTCATTCTGGAAATATTGCACAACTCTATGCCATTCAAGCCACTCAGACACCCTCTGTGTCACAAGACCTCCAATCTATCCTCTCCAAACATCAAGTTGTTTTTTCCAATCCCAATGGACTTCCTCCTTCCCTTGGTGTTCATGATCATTACATTCCCCTTGTCCCTGGAAGCCTTCCTCCCAATATCCTTCCCTATCGTCATCCCTTTTCCCAGAAAAATGAAATTGAGAAAATTATTCAAGAATTGCTCACCACAAGTGTTATTCGTCCTAATACGATCCCCTACTCTTCTCATGTGATCATGGTCCTTGAGAAAGAAGGTTCCTTGCGCATGTGTCCTGACTTCCGCGCCATCAATAAACTCACCATTAAAGAAAAATTCCCCATTCATGTCATTGATGACCTCTTGGATGAATTGAGTGGTGCCCAGTTCTTTACTAAACTTGATCTTCATTCTGGATACCACCATATACAATTGAACGAGGTTGACATTCCTAAGACTACATTTTGAACTCATGAGGGCCACTATGAGTTTTTGGTCATGCGTTTTGGCTTGTGTAATGCTCCATCCACTTTCCAAAGCCTCATGAATCATGTCTTTCGTCCTTTTCTCCATCATGATTTTGTCTTAGTTTTCTTTGATGATATCCTCATCTATAGTAAAACCTAGACAACCCATCTTTCTCATGTGGATCGAGTTCTACATCTACTCTCTCAACACCAACTTTTCCTCAAACAATCTAAATGTGCTTTTGGAGCCTCAGAAGTCGATTACTTGGGTCATCTTATTGGCAAGGCATGTGCCAGGGTGGATCCTAAAAATATTGAAGCTATGCAGGATTGGCCTCGCCCAAAAACTCTCAAAAGCTTGCATGTATTTCTAGGTTTAATAGGCTATTATCGCAAGTTTGTTAAGAATTATGGAAATATTGTGGCACGTCTCACTACTCTCCTTAAAAATAATTCTTTCACTTTGACTCACGCAGCTGCTCAGGCCTTTAAAACCTTGAAGGCGTCCATGTGCACCACTCTAGTCCTAGCCCTTCCTGATTTCATAAAGACCTTTGTCCTGGAATGTGATGCTCCCGGGAGAGGAATTGGAGCAATCCTTATGCAAGAGGGTCGGCCTTTGGCCTTTACCAACAAACAAATGTCAGAGCGACATTTGGGAAAATCAATCTATGAAAAGGAAATGTTGGTTATTCTGCATACAATGGATCTTTTGTGCCCTTATCTATTGGGGCAATGCTTCCAAATTAAGACAAATCATCAAAGCCTTAAGTATTTTCTGGAGCAATGCCCTTCCTCCACGGAGAAAAAAAAATGGGTGACTAAGCTCTTTGGATATGATTATGAGATCATTTACAAGAAAGGCAAAGACAATGTGGTTGCCAATGCACTTTCCAGAAAATATGAAGATGAAGGGTCCCTTTTTTTCCTCTCCTTCATTGTACCAAATTGGCTCCAAGTTGTTCGCCATGAATGGCTGCATGATCCCAAAATTTCACATATGATCCAACAATTGCAGGCCAATTATCCAGTTTCCCTATGGTACTCTTGGCACAATGATGAGCTTCGCTATAAAGGCCATTTGTATTTAAGTAAACATTCACAAATTGAATCCACAGTACTTTCTGAGCTTCATGCTACACCTACAGCTGGGCACTCGGGGTTTACCAACACCTATGGCCAGGTCAAATGTTCTTTTTTCTGGGATGGTATGAAATAGGATGTTCGCAATTTTGTGGCAAAATGTGATGTTTGTCAACGCAACAAGGGAGAAACAGTCAAATCTTCTGGCACACTACAACCAATTCTGATTCCACCTACTATTTGGAGGGATATCTCTATGGATTTTATTGTGGGCTTACCTAAATTGAGCAATAAATAAGTCATCATGGTGGTAGTTGATCGTCTTTCCAAGTATGCTCTTCAATACCCATTTACAGCCTCCATTATGGCTCAACTTTTCATGGATCAGGTCTTCAAGCTTCATGGCATGCCTGATTCTATTGTTTATGATCGAGACCCAACTTTCACCATCAATTTTTGGCAAGAACTGTTCAAGCTACAAGGCAACCAATTGCATCTCAACATAGCTTATCATCCCTGGACTGATGGTCAAACTGAAGTTGTCAACGAGTGTTTGGAAACATATTTGAGGTGTTTTGCATCAGAAAGGAAAAATCAGTGGACTCAATAGTTACCACTAGATGAACGGTGGCATAAAACTTCTTACCATACAACTACCCGCATGACTCCTTTTGAAGCAGTATATGGAAAAAAACCACCTTCAGTTCTCTCATACCTACTAGGTGTCTCGAAGGTCCAGGCGATTGACCAAATGCTTACAGTTCGAGAGGATATTCTCCGTACCCTCAAAGAGAATTTGTTCATGGCCCAAAATCGCATGACGCAACAGGAATATCAAGGTTGCTCTGAACATCAATTTCCAGAAGGAGACCAGGTGTTTCTTCAACTGCAACCTTATAAGAAAAATTCCCACAAGGCTGACCATTGTCAGAAACTGACGCCCAAATTTTATGGTCCTTAAACCATTATCAAGTGTGTGGGAAATGTGGCCTATCATTTAGCTTTGCTAGACATTCTAAGATCCATCTTGTTTTTCATGTTTCCTACTTAAAGAAGGTGATTGGAACTAAGTTCCAAACTCAAACCAACCTTTCCGAGTTGGATGAAGAAGGTTCCATCTGGTTACATCCACAAGCATTTTTGGACCAGCGTGAGTGTCATCTTCATCAGCGCACCATCAAAGAAGTGTTAGTTTAGTGGAAAGATACAACTCCAACAGATGCCACTTGGGAACTAGCTACCATTTTGCAACAATTTCCTCATCTCAAGCCTTGAGGACAAGGTTGTTTTTAAGGGGGATGACATGTTAGGGAACTAATTTGCCTAACCCCTCACGTAGGTAGAATAATATATTTCCATGTAATAAAGGCCAATATTAATCAGGACTATCAATAAGGAAGTATAAGTCAAATGTAAGAAGACATAATAGAAGCTTTCGCTTCTAGAAGGATCTTCCTCTAGATCATTCTTTTGGATAGACATATTTAGTATAAATAGGAGTAGAGGGTATGAGAAGTTTTGTCTCGGATATTATTGTAATAGATCTATGCTCTCTTGGATGTTTCCCCCTTGAAGAGGCAAGTGAACATTGTTATCAGTAATCAAAGTGCTCTTTCTGGTGTTATTCTGGTATTATTCTAGTATTGTTTTGATTATATCATTGCTTCTCTGCCATTTCTAGATAAAATATTTATGTTTTGCATACTATTTTGTATCTGGAATACTACACAATCAATCCTATAATCTATCCTAGTCAGGCTTGTAGTTGGTCTAGGTGATCCACCCTCCATAGTCAAGAACATTCTATCTCCAATTGGGGTAAAAAATCTGTAAGGCTACCTTGAATCGACACCAAGCTTGTTTGAGCCACTAATCACTGAAACTTTGCCTCCACTTGGGTCCCCATCCCAATCCACTATATTAAAATCCACTCCCACGATCCAATATGTATATGAAAGAGAGATGATCATGCAATCCCAAAGGCAACCCCTCTTAGAATTGAGATTAGCGGCATACATTCCACAAAAACCAAGAACTTGATACTAGATCAAGGGAGTGACCTAGACACATTTATCCTCAAGATTAGACCCAAAGGTAATCACAAAACTATGTAAGGACAAAGAAAGGGTGATCACCACCCTACCACTCCCCTAAAAATGGTATGAAGCCTAAAAATTTCCATTCCAATAGTATTTCATCTTATTTTGAATCTTGAATTAGGTTGACTTTACCTCCTGTAAGAAGACCACATTTGATCGAAATAACAGTAACACACCTTTCTGAAACTATTTACGATCAAGAATTGTCATCCCTTACACATTCCAAGACAATTGGGAGAGATTCATTCCAATGGAAGATGAAGTCCTAAACCACTCTATCGATTGGCCATCTCAAATCTCTTATGCATCCGACAATTTAGGGAGTGAATTACCACATCCTCTTAGGATTTTTTCTGTTACTATGGACTTGAAGCACTAGTCGGTTTATCTATGTGAGAGGTGGAGTAAATCTCTTTCCACTTATGAGACTTAAATTTTCAAATGTGCTCAATATCCATACTATTGGACCCCTCATGCACGTCAATTCCCTTACCATCAAGGACATAAGATTGAGTCGCACCAAGTTTCCCTATCACTAAGGAATTACTAGGAATCAAAAATTAAACCATTTGATCACCATAATGTTGGGAAATACTAATATTGGAAATATAAGAACGAATTGCACCAACAGCTGAAACCCTAGAGCATCAACCACTAAGGCCTCGAAAGAAACCACTTTCCACAATGCCACCTACTCTTAATCATGTGCCACCACTTGAGGTACCACCTCCTATAGAACCTAAACCCCTTAAAGAACCACCACCACCTGGATTTGAATCCATAGAGAAACAACCCACACTTTACCCCAATAAATAAGAGTCAAAGCTACACTGATACCTCCAAACTCCTTGAGGTTATTCTTGCGAAGAGGGAAATCGCAAATCAAATGACCCTGAGCTTGGCAAGCAAAGAAAGAATTTGGAAAGTCAAGACACCAAATTTTTTGTTGTTTGACTCCATCAATAATGCACATTGAAATGTACAGGGGAAGCTTCCACTTCAATTCAACCTCCACACACACATACAGGTTGGATCTTAATTAATTACATCAACCATTAGGAATGAGAACTTTACAAAATATTTGTGCAAACAGATCAACAAATAGGCACATATCAACTGGAAGGGTGGTGAATTCTAACCAAAGCAAAAAATTAGCTTGACCATAGTCTTCTAGATTAAAATCCACCCTCCATAACTAAACATAAGCAAGGGACCCAACAACATTCCAATTACCATAATGTAACACCTAGCAAGTTGCAACATTCAAGTTAAACAAAAGGCATACATATTTTGAACCCGTGCCCTAGTCAGAGTTCAATGGAATACCCTTGGCCTCCTAGTTCAATATACGCTAATGATTGGAAGCCTCTTCATCCATAATGTGGCTTAAAAAGATCAAAATGACTCCCCTAGTCTTCAAATGCATATGCCCCTCAAAATATAGTTTGTTGTTTTTTAGAAAGAAGTTGAAGTCATTAGGGTCAAGAGGAGGTAGAACATCATGTTTACTTGAAGGTTATAAGTGGATATTGGTGTCCTCATGCACAAGCTCCACATGAGGCTAATTTGGTTTCTCATTAGAAGCTAACTTCTCTTCTCCCTTCACCAAGTCCTTCCCCACAACCACCACAATCATATCGCCATCTGACACTACAAGCCCTGAACCCTCTGCATGATCAAGTACTATTCTAAATAAAGAGGCTCATCCATAGGTATTGATCTTACCATAGTATGAGAATCTGCACTTAGATAGATCACAAGCTCACCACCCATGGTGCTCACATTGTCTTCTACAACAAGAATAAAGGAATCATTCTCAACACCAGAGTATATGGCATTCAAGGAATGCACCACAACCTACACTATGCTCTCGTTCTTAGTAAGGTTTAGAGGAATATAAACAAGGAGACAATGCTTCCTTAAGTGACTTTGAATTTTGTACGCATTATCAAATCTAGGAACTCTTATATGTCCACAACCTGCAATTTCATTATTCCTATTGGCATTTGAAAACCATTTGCTAATTACTAGCATGACCCACCATAAAAACAGGCTAACTTATAGTTGAACTAGTACTAGCATGGATTACATCCATGTGTGTATGAATCACATTCATGCATGTATGGATCATGTTTGTAAAGTGCAGCTGTAGGTTTCCTCTAATGCCCAACCCTTTCTCTCCTTCATGGTTTCCCTTTATCAAAAAATTCCTTGCAAAAGATTAAGTAAAACTACTAAAAAACCCCACCTATAGTTGTCTCGGTTGTATCTTCATCCAGTGTTGTTGCATAGCTCTCCCATGCACCCATACGACCCTCCATATTCCCATGAGTCCCCCTATGACCGCTTCCTACCATCACATCCTCCAAGTCCCAAATTAAATATATCGAAATATGATTTCCTGTTCATAATCAAATATGACTTCTTTTAACGATTTTATTGTTTAAAATATTTATGTAAAAAGGATATATCTTACGTAAATATCAATCAAAATATTTCTTGTAATAGTTAGAGTGTTTAAGATATTTATGTAAAAAGGTTATTTCTTAGATAAGTGTAATTGAAATAGGTATTTGGCATGACATGAAATTGAAATAGAGTTCCTATTTCTTGGATCCATGTATGGATCTAAGGTAGGGTGCTTAAGGAAAGCACATCACCCCTCTATTATAGCCTTGATGATAACTATCATGGGATATTGGATTTCTTTGGGAAATAGGGGACAAGCTAAAACTAACTTTTGGTCTTGGAGTATGACATTAAACTACTTTTGATTAGCTAAGAGCTTGTCTTCCTTGGATGTAAGGAAATAGGTTAACGACCCAAGACCTAGAGGCATTTGGTAGGAGTAGAAGTTTACCCCCTTTTGGACCATCAACATGTTTTTTAGGTGGTTGAGTTTTATCTACACACAATGATGCAATGGCACATTGAGGTCTTGAGATTGTATCAATAGGTTAGGTAGGTAGCCTTGAGTAATGTAACCTTTTTTTTTCACAAAAAGCAAAAAATGATGCATATGGGAGAAAGCAACTTACATCATAACACCTTTTTTCACCAAGTTTCAAATTGTCTTAGAGGCCAAGTTTTTCACAATGTTCATTTTCATTTTGGGTGTTTTGACTTTGTTTCTCATGGTAGAGACTAATTATAACATATCTTGTGATTTTTTGTGTTGAAAGACACTTCCATAGCCCAATATGATAGATATGTTGTCACATGGACAACACTTACGTCATCATATGTCATCTTGAAAAAAATATATAACACTTAAAAGAAATAATAATAGTAATATTGTATGTTAGTCAAATAATATATGAAAGAGAGAGATTTGATATTTACACATAATATAGAAACTGCTATATAGAAAGATAAAAAGAGAGATATTGGATTTATACATAAATAAAAATACTATAGATATTATATTTACATCGAAATACAGTTACATCGCATATATAAATACCTTAGCAATAATCAAAATTGTATTTTATTTATCCATATATCTGTAAGTTGTGATTTGTGAGTTCTACAAAGTTGAATAAGATTATAACCAGCCTATATCCATTTTAAATGATAAAAAAAAAAATTACACCTCAAAGGATTTGATCCCTCTTGGCATTTGATAGATTTGGGATTAACATGGATTTACTTTGGTGTATATGTAAGTGATATGATAAGGAGTCCAAATCATAAGAACTCTTCATTTTATCTCTTTTTTATTTATTGAAAATATATAGTAAATGTTTTTTCCTATTTAGTAATCTTCACAGTTTTGAGATCATAAATTCATCATGAATACCATATATGTGTTTCATATTTTATCAAAAAAAGTTAATAAATTTTAGATGAAGTTGTTAGATACTCTTATATCTAAATACATTCAAAACCTATTGTCCTGCTACATCATTATTCTAACAAATAGGAAGAGATACATAAGTTTTATTAGCTTTTAGGAGCACTTAGACATTGAATCTCTTTTATAAACTAAAGCTCAAGGTTTGCTCAAGACACAAGTTTATTGTGATGTACTACTCACCTTTTTTAGCCTCAAATGTCAAAATAAATCCCTCTTCACATTTTCCCTCGTAGATCTTGTATCTCTTCCATCCTATTTTTTGCTAGCTCTTTCTCGATCAAAACCTTTAAGTATTTACTTTCTCTTTGAAATTACTCTAAATCTCTACTCTAGGAAGTAGTATACTTTTTTTAAGTCAAAAGACAGACAGTGATACCTTTTTAAGTCAAAAGATAATGACTTTCTATTAGTTACATTTGGTGCATTAACATTTACCTATAATTAAAAAAAAAATGAAATTTTAAAATATTAAATAATATATTGTAAAAATCAAAATATTTTTTTATTTTTATTTTTAAAATTCAATGATCGTGTTTTTTAATCGGAGTAGAGGGATTGTGATGGGACTTACATGCCTGGTCATGAATTGTAATTTGTCAAACACCAAAAATATTGGAGTTTTGAATTGAATGAGTTAACAATGTGTGTACATAAGGCATGGGTTTTTGTAATGCACTGAAGGCACTTGCATGTTGGAGTAGCCCATTACAACTGAATGTTGAATTTTAAATTCAATGAATTGTGCGTCTGTGTACAAGAGGAATGGTTGTTTATAATGCATTGAGGGCACATGTAGGTTTTACTTGGAGCAGTAGGTTTTACTTGGAGCAGCCCAGCATTGTCAAATGTTGTGAGAATTGAGCTTCAAATACAAATTTTATTAAGATTTCAAGATCAAGTAAATGAAACAAAATCCAAATTTGAAATATCTAAAGCATTTAGAACAACGGTTACACTAATGGGGAGATTTAGAGGAAGCAAGATCACATTTTGAAAGCTTAAAAGGCCATGTTGGTATTCTCCAATTGCAATTGCAGAGCTGAGATCCTTGCTTGCATTTCTCTATTTCAAAACAATCATCCTCTACTGCTCAGTCTCAAGGTAAAACCCATTTGTCCAAAACTATAAGGATTGCAATTTGTAAACCTCAAATAAGTCTAATTCATTTTAAAACTACTTTTTTATTGAAAAATACATGGAAATGCACAATACCTAGTTTTTATATTAGCTTTTTATAAAATGTATAATATGGATTTAATTTTAAGAGGTAAAAGTAGATTTTCCTATTAGCTTTCTATAAAATGTGTAATATGGATTTAACTTTAAGAGATAAAAGTAAATTTTCCCATTTTGAACAGAGGCATAAACTTAGTAAAGATTGATTTTTAATCTTGTATTTGAGAAATGATACAATGTGTCATTAGAAATGCGCTAGTTTTCATGATTTTAATTTTACTACAAATTGTGCTACATGAGAGAGATGGGTTTTCATGGTTTTAGTCCTACCATGAACTGTTTGTTTGTATTTGAAGAAGGAAAATTGGAGGTGGTCATGGATATTGCTAGAGTTGTTACTTTTGGACTCGATACTTGGCAACTTTTCAAATGTTAAAGGAAGTTATGAATAGTGTTGGGTATCTTTGGTTATGGAGGAATTGATGCCCTTTAGTATAATTGTTTTTGGGTTGTATTTTCCAAATGTTGATTGTGGGTTCAATCTTGGGTTGATTATCTTTAGTGTGCATAAAATCTGTCAATGACAATGACATTCTACATTTGATCATGAGGAGATGATATGAGAACACAACAAAAGCAGTTAGAGAACCAAATAATAAAAGAAGTGTGTCTCTGAAACTATGTGCTTCTTTTTGTTTCTTCCTCTGTGTAGCCGTATCAGGGTCTAAGGCCTCAATCATGTTGGAAGTTGGAACAATTTGGGTAATTATCTTAGTGCTAATGTATGAAGCTTTGTCTTTTTGATGGGTGCTTTCATGCATTCATTTGATGCTAATTTTGCAACAGATGGAGCTCATTAAGCAGATGCAAAGACATTAGAGTAATATTTTTTCCACTAACTAGTGTCTCGTGAGAAACATTTGATACCCAATTAAAGGAGTAATATTTTTTCCACTAACTAGTGTCTCGTGAGAAACATTTGATACCCAATTAAAGGCAAAAATAATCTCTTTAGAGTTAAAGAAGACGGTTTAGAAGTTGTTTATGGTGAAAGTAAACCAATTTAGATTGTTCCTCATTTGAGGAGTGTTTATAGAATTACAAAGAATGGGTATTATGTCATGACTCTGCTCATGCTTGTACAAAAGAACGGAAGGTAGGTAATATAATCTACTAGATATGCAACATTCACTTCCTTTTATAAAGCTCTAACGTTGGACTATTAGATTTATTTTTCATGATTTTCATAGGTCGACAAAACTACATTTTGATATGTTTGTCATTGCTTCCTCTAAAAGAACACAATCATATCATATGGAATGGATTGTGTTTTTTCTATTTATGTATATGTATCAAGTTGGATTTAATTTGGAAAATATGACAACCTTCCAAACCTATTAAGAAAATTTTATATGTATTGCATATATACAATAATGTGTTTACTTTGAACCCATCAATAGAGATTTTATACTTACATTATTTTGTGACATAAATAAGTAATACTTTTTTATAGAATTTTGATTTCTAGTGTTTGCATAAGGCTCAGTTAAATTGTCTCTTCCTATTATATGAAGATGGATTTTTTCAATTTTTTTTGGTAAATAAAAGAGAAAATATATATATATTACCTTAAAATCATCAAAATAGTACATTGTTCTTTGCTTGCCACTTGTTCCGTCACATCAGGGAAACCTTAACAGGTGGCTTACAAAAACACTTGGAAACCATAATTGTATTTTAAGAGTTCAACGTGACAAATGTCATACTACATACATAAGACATGTATGGTGTCATGCACCAAAGAATATATCTACTATGGCTATAGCCATAGATCAGAAAATTTAACAAAACTGAAAAAGAAAATGAAGTCGGTTCCTGATATGCAAAAAGAGACGTAGGTGAAGACGAACCTTTGTCTACAGGTCAGACAACGAGTTTTCTCTGGGACATCTAACAAGGTGTCGATCTGGAGGTCCATGCGTCGACTGAGAGTGCATTGATTCTGAGTTTGGTCCTCTAGGCCTCATCGCATATCAAAGATCAATTGAAGGTGGTTGTCTGAAAAGCGATGAGGATTGGGCAGAGGCTGCTCAATCTTCCCATCCATGTCCACGAGAGGAGTTGTATCCATATAAAAAGTTGTTGGTGGAGTTTCTTCCATGTCCATCCCAGGGGTAGTTTTCCTAGATATCCACTTTGTCAACCAGTTGGGGGGGATTTCTTCCTCCACCATGTAGCTTCCAAGCTCCAGAGGTCGGGCGTGGGGCTTGATGATGATGTTAGGTTCAAGTGGGGCTTCCAAAGGCTGCAACTCAAGAGGAGGAATTTCTTCATCCACCAGGCAGCTTTCATAATCATGCATGGTTTCAGAAAGGGGTGGAGGCGAGTGTGGGGCGTGAGGGGACAATGGAGGAGTCTTAGTCCAATTTTGGCCCCTTCCGGGGGAGTTGGTCGGAGGGGATGGCTGGGAGGGGTCAAGGCAATTGTGTCACATGATAAAGTTGAAGTACATTGGCCCTCTTTTGGGTTTGCCACGCTCTATGGGCATGCTTGATGGATTGCAGCAGAAATTGGGGCAGTGAGGCGAAAATCGGGCTAGAGGAGCAACGTTGTTAAAATGGAGGCTGAGAGAGGTGACCAGCAGAGGTAAGGAGGCTACGGGAGAATGTCCACAGCAGGAAGACGCGGAAAACAGAAAGAACCAGAGAGCCAACTAAATATGGAGAATGACGGAATGCCCAGGGTCTCTTACCTTCATAGAGATTGGCAGAATGATAGTGGGGGGCACCATGAAAGCCGAAGTGACACCAACCGAGGACGAGTACCTTCTTCAGTACTCCAGAGTTGGTTCGCGTGAGGAGCCATTAACTTCCCAGAGGTGGAGCAACGCACTACCTTTACTGCAACACAGGAGCCTGTCATTCAAATGATATGGGGTTTGGATAACTATTGAGGATAATACCTCCCTAACTGCATGCGCGCCAACGATCTTCAACTAACCAACTGTCACCCCATCCAAAGATAAATGTTTTCATTTTACAAACACTTGTTATTATAAATTTTATATTATTACATGAATCATATTCACTTTATATCCCTAACCCTAAAATTCCTATAGCACATAGTTACTAAATGAAGAACTTATAGTTACTAAATGGATAACTAATGGAGAAATTCTAGATGGAATCGCTTTCTTGAAATAATGAAAGAACACACTCCATAGTTTGAGGCAAAATAAGTTAAAGATCTATTAGTGAGATTTAAATAATATTATAATTTTAGTGGCATTATTTCATTGTATTTTGATATATTTTCTTAAAATTATGAAAATAAATATAATATAAATGTTGTTTTAGTCTCTCGTGTTTGTATGAAAGCATTATGAATGTTTTTGTGTTGGTTTAAAATATTTCATATAACATTTCATACATAAAGTTTTGATATCCATAGTTGTTCTAGAAGTTTTTGGCTTCATATTGTCACAACTCTATTATTAAATTGATTATTAAATTATTGTTTTTATTTATTTCTTTTTGTTTTTTATAAGATTTTGAGAAAAATATTAATACCATTATTTTATGGCTTAATCTAATTACCTTTATAGTTTAATTTAATTGGATTTCATGATTTTGCATTTTTTATTTAGTTTTTTCTTTAAAAGTTATTTTCTCCTTTTACAAAATTTTTGGAAAAATATCATTAAATTATTTTAAAAGTTTTTGGCTTCATATTTTCACAACTTAATCTTGTTAAATATACTCTACTACCAAATTAATTATTAAATTATTTTCTTTTTTTCCTTTTACAAATATTTGGGAAAAATATCATTACTTTTATTGCTTAATTTAATTGAATTACTTGATTATTGCATTTTTTTCATTTAGTTCCCTCTTTAAAAGTCATTTTCTCCTTTTTACAAGATTTTTGGAAAAATACCATTAACATTAACTTTATTGCTTAATTTAATTGGATTATATAATTCTTACATTTTTATATTTAATCCTTTTTTAATGGTCATATCAAATTTGATATATAAACTTTAACTTTCTCCATATTTAAAAAAATTTCTAACAAGTAATGAAATATTTGAAATAGTATGAACTTACCAATAATTTTATTTAAAAACTAATCCTTGGACCATCTTCTTTAAAACTAATACCTCTTGTTAATCTATGTTTTTTATT
>ML784698.1:311257-336681 GCA_009831015.1 Picea engelmannii | reverse complement strand
ATGAAGTAAGTTACCTAGTTTGTTTAGTATCCAATTTACTTGTCAATCTATGCTTAATATTTCATTGCATGTGTGTTTCTATTCAAACTAATATGCTCTTGAAGTTTTTTGTGTAGAAAAACACCAAGTACAGAAATTTGCATGTATCAGTGTTGCATGAAGAATCATTCTCTTGGAGAGGCAAAGGAGCTCGGTTGTTTTCTCTTTTATGTCCAAGAAGTTATTAAAGAAGGCATTCTCCCTCTTCTTCACATCAAAGAGAACCCCATAGCTCAAGAGTTCCAGGCTCAAGCGAAAACTCCAAAATTCGATAAACTTCTTTCCCCTCTCCTTTTTCTTTGATTGCATGCTGCTTAGAATAGTTCTAAAGTTCAGTTTTAACATCTAAAGGCTGCATGCATTTAATTTCTATATCTAGTTATAATTTTGTCAATTTCAAAGAATAGATCTAGTCATTTTAAAGCAATTTTCGGTCTATTTTCACCTAGATCTTAGATCAAGTTATTGTTTGGTTTTAATTTCAATATCAAGCTATATAGATGTCCTTTGTTTGCTATTTTAAAACAAAAAACAGAAGAAACTAGAAGGGCCTAAATTAGGTTCATTAGAAGTGTCCAAAAAGTCCCAAAATTTTCCAATTTTGCCTTAGAATTTTTTCCGAAAATTTGATAAATTTTTTTATTGTTTAAAACTTATTTTCATAACTTTCTAACTTAATTTGATTGTTGTTTTCTTGCAGAAATAACATGCTCGAGAGGAGATTCTGCCAATTTTGGGCGAAATCAAAGCTCCCGGGGCACCCTGAGGGGTTTTAACTTCATCAAATGAACTTTTCCTTTCTTCTTCATTTTCTTGTATTTCTCTAAATGATCCAGTTACAAGGATCCTTCTTCTTCCTAAAAAGATAAAAGCTTAAAGAGAACTATTTTTCTCTGTTGTAATATTGCAATAAAAGTGAGCCCTTTGTGCCGAGTTTCTCCATCCCCATTAGGGGGATTTTTGTCTTTGGTTCGGTTTCTCTCTTTCTTGTGATTGATGCATACTTAAATCTATTAATCAAACACACAAGTCAAGTACATCGACCACACAATAAACACTCATGATTTCATGCATGTTAACTAAATCCTAAAAATCTATCATGCATGCTTAGTTCAATTTTACTTCAAGTCCTTTTCCTTTAATATTCTTGCAATCTTGTTTAAATTCTAAAAATATCTTGTGATTATCTCTCAACTACAAAGCATGGTACTTAAATCTAAAGTGTTGCAAATCTTTCCATTTTCTTCGAGTATTTGTGCAAGTCCTTCAATTACAAAGCAAGTTGTATGATTTATTTCTTTCAAGCATTTACAAAGTAATTGAACCTTGCTAGTTTAATAGGAAAATCTCTGAAGTAGTTAGCTTGATGTAAAGAAAACGCCTAAAAGTGACCTGCGAAGTAAGGCGGGCCCTCTCGGGACACGGTTTTCCCACCCGTTTTGGACATCCAACACTTTTAGTGAGTTTAGTGGTGAGACCATTTGGGTTTTGGTAAACTCTCCGCAAGTTCCAAACAAAGAGCTAGCTTCCAAAGGGGCCAAACATACTTCACTAACTAAACATTAATTTACCTTAATAAAAATTTTAATCTACACTGCCCACGACTCCATTTAAGGCACTGGTTAAAAAATATATCTATTTATCTTATGTGAGTAGTATTTACACTTAGGCATCTTGTCTAACTTTTATGCTTTAAATCTTGCAAATATTGTATCCTTTGATTTATGCATGTTTTATGAGCAAAGTACTTTATGATGATGATGAATGTTAAGTGTTAAATGATCAAGTTTTATTTCAAGCAATAAACTCCTAGACTTAAGTGTTTTTTTACTTTCTTAGTTACAAAGTCTTAGATTATTTTTATAGGGACTACCCCCCTTGGCTTCGCTAGATGTTGGCCTAGACGGAGGAGTTGAGGATCAGGTGACATCACCTTGACTCGAGACTTGCCCCTAAGGACACACCAAGTGGATTGAAGGTTTCTTCCACGTTACCCCAGGTGTGTATAAGGACGACAACATCTTTGGCGTCGTTGTCGAGGATAAACCTTTCTATTACCAGAACACAACTTGTTTTTCCTTTTATTTTACTTAGTTTTTCTTTGATGCTTATAGTTTATTAGAAATAGACTCAACCATTTGGTGACTCCACTTAATAACAATTTGATTAAGTATTCTACTAGGAGGATCTCAAAAGGCCTACTTAGCTTCATTCCTGAACCTAAAAAGGTTTATCGAAGGAGGTTAGCCAAAGCCTCTTACCGTAGAGTCCTTAGTCATTCAGGGACCAAGTCCATTTCTGATATTCACTTGCTCTTTGTCAATAAAATCTTTACTTCAGAAATGTCGATATATGATAAATGTGATTTTACTGCTATTAATAATTATCCGCATGCTCTCCCTAAAAAAGCCATAGAAAAGCTGCCTAGTTTCCAGGGTAACAATGTTGTTTCAGCTAAAATGCACATTAAGACTTTTATGAGATGTACTAACAAATGGTATGCAACCCATGATTATGAAGATCTCAAGATGAAATTATTTGTTTTATCCTTAGAAGAAGATGGTTTAGATTGGTATGAAGATATGCCTAGCAACAAATTCAAAACACTCAAAGATATTACAGATGCCTTCATAGAAAAGTGGGGGGAAAAGAAATATCATCGTCAGTTGTTAGCAACCCTTAATTCAATCAAGAAGAATGGAAATGAAACAATGGACGAGTTTAATAAAATATTCAACGAACTTGCCTCCAACATGCACACTGACATCAAGTCTCCTAATGATGTTATCCTAATCTATTATGTCGAGGCCTTAGGAGGGGCAATGAGATACCAACTTAGAGATAAGGAACCCCTCAACTTCAAGTCAACACAAGAAAGAGGTCAAAATAGATAAGAACATGTAGGCATCGGGCAAGTCCAACATTCATGGTTTCAGTAGAGGCAGAACTTCTACGCAAATAGAGGCTAAGGACAAGGTTGCGGCTACAACTCCCGAAAATAAAGACCCAAATTTCGACCCCCTAAAGGCCACTACTGAGATGGTCAAACAAATGGAATCTACCCATGCTACACGGCTTAGTGTCATGCAAAATAGGTTGATAGAAATGGAAAGGTCACAAAACAACAGGTTTCAACCTAGACCGAATAATGATAGGTGGTAGAGAAAAGGTCCCCCTCAAGACCAAAGGCCACCCAATCAATTAGAGTCCAATATGTGGCTTATGAAGAAGAACCACCTTTTTGTAGAGCTTGTGAAGACTTTCATGAAGAGTCTACATTTCCAATATTTTGTTAGATTAATGAACAAGGCCTTCCTCAAACAAGAAACTATGTAGGTCAGCCCAGAAATACCAACCACATCAATAATTTTGGTGAAACTCATCCTCTGTCTATGGATTATTGGCTTCAAATGCAAGAGAGGAGTGAGAAAGAAAACAAAGTGGTTGAGGAATATGATAATGTGACTAAGTTATATGGTCACAAACCTACAAATGAGTAGATCTTAGAAATAGCAAGGCACAGAGGAATTGTCTACCGGAGGAAAGGAAAAGAAGGAACTAGCAACTCTCAAAGAAGCTTTCCAAAGGTAACTACTCCTACACAAACTCTAATTGCAAATCTAAATGTTGATTTAGGTAGTTGGATAGAAAATGCAAAGGTATTGGTTTCAGTGCCAGATCTCCTCAAAATTCCTTCACAAAAAGAAAAGCTTCTGCAAGCTATAGATCCTCCAAGCAATAAAGTCATTTCAAGTAATAAAGTTGTTCCAAGTAAGAAAGTCTCTCCAAAGGAGACAGAAAAGGTTAAGGAACAACATGAAGATCCTCAAGTGGTCTTAAAAAGCAGATATAGGACTAGGGAAGAAAATCCTCCTTTCTTTGTCTCACTTGAAATAAATGATCAGTGGCTACACAACTGCATGTATGATTCAGGGGCTTCATCAAACATTATCACAAAAGGGATTATGCAAAGGTTAGGTCTATAAATCACAAGGCCTTATCAAAATGTGTGTGCCATGGACTCAAGAGAAATAGAAACACACGAAATAATAATAGATCTCCTAGTTAAGCAAGTCTTCCGTCCTAATTTTGCTTTCAAGATGGATGTCCTTGTCATAGATGTGTCAGATGCATGGGGGATGCTCATATCTAAGAAATGGGGAGCACATATGGGTGGAAGTTTGAATATGGATTTGACTTTTGCTACTATTCCATACCCTCCTCCTTCAACTGAAAGTTTCAGACTCTTTAGGGAAACTGAAAGGAAGTATCACATAGAAGTCCCTAAAGAGAAGTTTAATGAGTTTCTTTGCCAAGTGTCTAATTTGGGTGACTTCTCCATATGCTCCAACTTCTTAGCTCCCGCTCAAGAAAAATTCAAAGATGAAAAAGTTAGCAATAAAGCTTGGAAAATGAATTTTGATGGAGCTCACTCTAGATTAGGCAAAGGGGCAGGCATTGTGTTAAAATCTCCAACATAAAAGACTTACAATTTTGCATTCAGACTTGAGTTTGATGCAACTATTAATGTGGCAAAGTATGAGGCACTTTTTCTAGGCTTATAAATCACTAAGGACATTGGTATCAAAACTCTCAACATAAAGGGTGACTCGGACTTAGTGATTCTCCAAGTTAAGAACATGTATGCATGCAAAAGTGAGAGGCTTAGAAGATACATA
The DNA here is from genome assembly GCA_009831015.1 of Picea engelmannii. NCBI lineage: Eukaryota > Viridiplantae > Streptophyta > Pinopsida > Pinales > Pinaceae > Picea > Picea engelmannii. Next base: position 331,963 of record ML784698.1, on the reverse strand, counting down.
AATGTTATATGGGATACCATGGAATTCTTTGATGCCATGGACCTCATTTCTATCCCTAGAGAACAAAATAGCTTGGTTGATAGTCTAGTTGTAGCAGCTTCTACCCTCCAACCCTCAGAAAATTTAATGAAAGGTGAAGGTAAGTTGGAGATCATATTTAGGCCATCTGTCCCAGATGATGTTGACAATTGGCAGGTTTTCAAGGATGATGAACAAATTCTAAGGTTCATCCATAACATAGGACAATTATCAAACTTTAATGTCAACTACAAAAAGGAAGGAAAGGAACATGTTGAAGAGGATAATCCCATCAAAAATCTAGTCCCCAGAGGTATAGCTGCCCTAAAAGAAATTTTTGACAGACATGACATGTACAAAAAGAAAAAAGAAACAATAAATCCTAACAAATATATTGAAATCAACATTGGGACAGAAGAAGTCTCAAGGATGATAAAAATTGGAAAAGGAACCATAGAAAAGGAAAGAAAGGAATTGATCATCCTAGTCTGAGAGTATAGGGATGTGTTTTCCTTCACCTATGATGAACTCAAAGAATATAAAGAATATGTGTTTCAACACACTATCCCTCTCAAAGATGACACAATACCTTTCAGACAAAATCTTAGGCGAATAAATCCTAAGTTGGCACCTCTAGTTCAAGCCGATCTCAAAAAGATGTTGGATGCTGGAATCATTGCTCCAACAAGACATTCATCTTGGTGCTCCAATTTAGTTGTTGTCATAAAAAAGAATGGGGGGATAAGATTATGTATTGACTTTAGAAACTTGAATCTTTCTTGTATTAAAGACAACTATCCCCTACCCAACATGGAGACCCTACTTCAAAGGGTAACTGGTTCCAAGATTATGTCCATGTTGGATATCTTCTCAGGCTATAACCAAGTTTTGGTGAGGAAGGAAGATCAAAACAAAACTACCTTCACCACACCTTGGGGCACTTTTGAGTATCTAAGTATGCCTTTTGGCTTACTTAATGCAGGTGCCACTTTTCAGAGGGCCATGTATTTTTCCTTTCATGAACTAATGGGCAAAATCATAGAAATCTACCAAGATGACTTAACAGTATTTTCCAAGAAAAGATCAGATCACATAAGTCATCTCAGACATGTTTTTGAAAGATGTCGAAAATATGGTATCTCCTTGAACCCAACTAAGTCCATCTTGGGTGTTGATGAAGGCAAGCTGCTAGGCCACATTATAGCAGAAGATGGGGTAAAAATGGATCCTTAAAGGGTCGAATCCATACAAATAGTTCCTCTACCCCCAACCAAGAAATCCCTTCAATCCTTTCTTGGACAAATAAACTTCGTCAAACGGTTCATTCCTAACTTAGCTGAGCTAATGAAACCACTCCTTAAGTTGTTAAAGAAAGATGCTAAGTATGAGTGGATAGAAGAAAAGAAGATTGCTTTCAAAACTATTAAGGATGCAATTGGCAAATCACTAGTGCTAATTAGTCCTAACTATTCAAAATCTTTTCAAATATTTTCCTTTTCTTCTGAGGACACTATTGCAAGGGTTTTGCTCCAGAAGAATAATGAAGGTCAGGAGAAACCCATTGCTTTTATGAGTAAGTCATTACAAAACTCAGAGTTTAACTATACTAGTATGGAAAAGCAAGCATATGCCTTAGTCAAATCTCTCAAACATTTATGAGTCTACATAGGATACTCAAAGATTGTGGGGTATGTCCCTCACGCAACAGTAAAGGATATCCTTGGCCAGCAGGATTGTTTGGGAGATAGAGGAAAGTGTGTTTCTAAAATACAAGAATATGACTTAGAGATTAAACCCACTAAGTTTATTAAAGGTCAAGGTTTAGCTCAAATGCTCACCAAAGGAAATGAATAAGTGTTGGACTTAGTATGCCAAAACAATCAAACTAGTCCAACCTTGTCATCAGAGCTTCAAAAGTTAGAACAACACCAATGGTATACAAATATCATCTACTTTGTCTCAAACCTTACTTGCCCAAGTCATTTGTTTGGTCACAAGAGGAGGGCTCTAAGGTTGAAAGAAACAAAGTATTGTATCATTCAAGATGGATTGGGGTGGAAGAACACCGATGGAGTGATACTCAGGTGTGTTGATGAGCTAGAGTCCAAGAGACTTTTGGTTGACTTCCATTCAGGATTTTGTGGTGGACACTTTGCGGTTAAAACTACCGCCCACAAAATCCTCAGAGCAAGTTATTATTGGCCAACCATTTTCTCTAATGTACACAAAATGGTCAGGGGTTTTCAGCAGTGTTAGCTATTTTCAGGGAAGCAAAAGCTAGTAGCCTTGCCTCTTCAGCCTGTGGTTGTCGAAGCTCATTTTCAGCAATGGGGGCTTGATTTTATAGGTCAATTCAAAGACAATTCAAGTAATGGTTATACTTGGATAATTACAGCCACTGACTATTTCATTAAGTGGGTAGAAGCAATACCCACCAAGCATGCAACCGACAAAGTGGTCATGGATTTCCTTGAAGATAGGATAATCACTCGGTTCAGTGTGCCCGCCAAGATTACCACTGATAATGCCAAGGCCTTCAGTTCTACAGACTTATCTTCTTTCTATTTTAAGTATGGCATTGTGTTGTCCCACTCTTCAAACTATTATCCCCAAGGTAATGTTCTTGTTGAATCCAACAATAAGAACTTAATGAATATTCTCAAGAAAACGGTAGGGGATAATAAGAGGTCATGGGACAACAAAATAAAGTTTGCATTATGGGCGGATAGAATAACCAAAAAGAATTCCACCGATAAAATCCCCTTTGAGCTTGTCTACGGCCTTGATGCTACTTTGTCAGTTCACCCGAAGCTTCCAGTGTATCATTTTGTTCAAAAGTATGGTCTAGATGAGGACTTCCAACAAAACAGGATTGATTAGTTGATAGAGTTAGATGAAATCAGACGGAAAGCATTAGATTGGAGCATAAAGAATCAGAACAAGGTAAAGAGGACTTTTGACAAGTCTTCATGACAGAGAGTTTTTCAGGAAGGGGACACAGTCCTTCTTTGGGACAAAAGAAGGGAAAAGCCAGCGAATCACGGGAAGTTTGACAGCTTATGGACAAGTCCATACATGGACAAGTCCATACATCATACAGGGTTCAGTTGGCAAAAATTCGTTTTATCTAAACAGGTTGGATGGTGAGAATTTGGCCCTTCCAATCAACGACCAACTTCTCAAGCTTTTCTTCACAGAGGTCATCTGATGCCCATGGGGGCATCTACTGTATCATACTCTCTAACCCTTATCTTTGTACATTATGCCTTGTCTTTTATGTACATCATTTATTTTCTGTATTATATGCACATGTATACTAACACTTTTGTTGTATTATATGCACATGTATATATGTTTTTTTTGTATTATATGTACTTGTATATTTTTCATTGCAAGTTGTGTTTAATGTTGGTTTTATATGGATATGATCGTTGAAATGCATCCATGATGTAGGAATCATAATTCTAGATTCTCGCATGGTCTCCTACAGATTTATAGATCAACCACACGTCCCCACATGGAGCCAAAAAGATGTTGTCATCATTATACACACCTGGGGTAACGTGGAAGAAACCTTCAATCCACTTGGTGTGTCCTTAGGGGCAAGTCTCGAGTCAAGGTGTTGTCACCTGATCCTCAAATCCTCTAACTAGACCAACTCCTAGCGAAGCCAAGAGGGGTAGTCTCTATAAAAATAATCTAAGGCTTTGTAACTAAGAAAGTAAAAAAGCACTTAAGTCTAGGAGTTTATTGCTTGAAATAAAACTTGATCATTTAACATTTAGCATTCATTATAATCATAAAGTACTTTGCTCATAAAAAATGCATAAATCAAAGGATACAATATCTGCAAGATTTAAAGCATAAAAGTTAGACAAGATGCATAAGTGTAAACACTGCTCACATAAGATAAATAGATATACTTTTTAACCAGTGCTTTAAATGGAGTCGTGGGTAGTGTAGATCGAAAGTTTTATTAAGGTAAATTAATGTTCAGTTAGTGAAGCATGTTTGGCCCCTTTAGAGGCTAGCTCTTTGCTGGTAACTTGCACAGAGTTTACCGAAACCCAAATGGTCTCACCAGTAAACTCACTAAAAGTGTTGGATGTCCAAAACGGGTGGGAAAATAGTGTCCCGAGAGGGCCCGCCTTACTTCGCAAGTCACTTTTAGGCATTTTTCTTACATCAAGCTAACTACTTCATAGATTGTCCTATTAAACTAGCAAGGTTCAATTACTTTGTAAATGTTTGAAAGAAATAAATCATACACCCTGCTTTGTAATGAAGGACTTGCACAAATACTTGAAGAAAATGGAAAGATTTGCAACACTTTATATTTAAGAACCCTTCTTTGTAGTTGAGAGATAATCACAAGATACTTATAGAATTTAAACAAGATTGCAAGATTACTAAAGGAAAATGACTTGAAGTAAAACCGAACTAAGCATGCATGATAAATTTTTAGGATTTAGTTAACATGCATGAAATCATGAGTGTTTATTGTGTTTTCGATGTACTTGAATTATGTGTTTGATTAATAGATTTAAGCATGCATCGATCACAAGAAAGAGAGAAACCAAACCAAAGACACAAATCCCCCTAATAGGGATGGATAAATTGGGCACAAAGGGCCCACTTTTATTGCACTATTACAATAGAGAACAAGAATTCTCTTTAAGCTTTTATATTTTTAGGAAGAATAAGGATCCTTATAACTGGATCATTTAGAGAGATACAAGAAAAATGAAGAAGAAATGAAAACTTCGTTTGATGAAATAAAAAACCCCTTAGGGTGCCCCGGGAGCCTTGATTTCACCCAAAATTGGCAAAATCTCCTCTTGGACCTGTTATTGCTGCAAAAAAACAGCAAGCAAATTAAATTAGAAAGTGATGAAAAAAAGTTTTAAACAATAAAAATAATTATCAAATTTTCGGAAAAAATTGTAAGGCAAAATTGGAAAATTTTGGGACTTTTTGGACACTTTTAACGAACCTAACCTAGGCCCTTCTAGTTGCTTCTATTTGCTGTTTTAAAACAAAAAACAATGGACATTTAGATATCTTGATATTGAAATTAAAACCAAACAATAACTTGATCTAAGATCTAGGTGAAAATAGACCAAAAAATTGCTTAAAAATGACTAGATCTATTCTTTGAGATTGACAAAATTATAACTAGATCTATAAAGTAAATGCATGCAGCCTTTAGATGTTAAAAATGAACTTTAGAACTATTCTAAGCAGCATGCAACCAAAGAAAAAGGAGAGGGGAATTTTTTTTATCGAATTTTGGAGTTTTCACTTAAGTCTAAAACTCTTGGGCTATGGGGTTCTCTTTGATGTGAAGAAGAGGGAGAATGTCTTCTTTAAGAACTTCTTGGACATAAAAGAGGAAGCAAACGAACTCATTTTCCTCTCCAAGAGAATGATCTTGCATGCAACACTGATACCTGCAAATTCCTGTACTTGGTGTTTTTCTACAGAGAAAACTTCAAGAGCTTATTAGTTTGAACAAAAACACACATGCAATGAAATATTAAGCATAGATTGAAAAGTAAATTAGATAGTAAACAAACTAGGTAACTTACTCCATCTAGATAGTAATATCACTATGATTAGCCAAGCAACAAAGACAATATGCATAAAATCATTGTAACATCATCTCATGTATATCCAACATTCATCCACACATTTGAGTCCACACACCAATGATAGCTCCAAAGTCATTATTATTCCAAAGAAGGATTCAACAATGATACAATGCTTGGCCAAAACCGAACTAGTTTGAAGAGAGGTCGACCCTGCTTAAATAGCATTTGAGGTGATACTTTCAAAGGAGATGCACTAGGGTTAGGGTTTAGGAATGTGTGGGTGATGAGGGAGTGGCGCATTAGTGAATGGGTAGATGTGCAAGAGATGAGGAAAGATGAGTGTAGTGGATGTGGAGTGATGGAAGGTGAAGGAATAGTGGATAGGGAGTGAAGTGAGGTGGGAGTGGAGTGAGGGGGAGTGAAGTGGGAGTTTATGGAATGCGTGGGCCTTTGGGATGTGCGCCCATGTTTTAGAATGCGCCAACTAGGAATGTGGGGTCGAGTTCCCACATTGGGATCTCCCCCAAGTCCACATCACCTCAGTTAAGTCGACCCTACCTTTAGCTAACTCACCTAGGCTTCCATTTGACTGAGGAAAGGAGAAAAACATGTTTCGAACATGTTCCCCAGTTCTCCTAAAAATTAGGAGATTAATTTAATTACCCATTTTCCATAATTTTCAAGTAATTTTGATTTTTTAGTGATAATAATCATTTTTTTGTCTCGAAAGATGGGAAATAGGGGTTTACATGATATTATGGACTAGAAAACGACTATAAATATGGCATCTGACAATGTTTGATGCCATATTTTTACAATTTATTGACCCATAATTAATAAATTCCATTTTTGCGGGAATTTAATTAATTCACTAAAAACTTAAAAAAACCTATCAAACCTAGCCGCAATTTCCAAAAGACTCAATAAAGATGTCCTAGTATGGGCTCATATACATTCAGACACTAGACATTGGATTTTCCATGCCAAGACCTGATCGCCAACACATACTTCGGCTCTGAAGTCAGTCTTTTGAGTGAAAAAACTTAGAAATTATTTAATCGCTCACTAAGGTAAGCATAAAAAATAATTAACAGGTAAAACAAAAAACTCCAGACTACATGCTCACTCCTAGGTCTTAGGTGGCCAATAGCTTTTTACAATATCTCATACTCATGGCATTTATTACAATGGTGGAAATGTGGAAAAAATGGGCCTTTCATAAGATCGATTGAACTCTGAATTCTATCATATGAGCACTGATTGTTCATTCTTTGGTGGCTCTTCAAGAAATCTAGCTTGTGCAAACTGGTGGATAACACTCATCATTTCCTCTTCACATAGAGGAAGTCTTAATTTGTGTTGAAAATAAAGTAATTGCTGTACAAAGGTGGATTGAAAAATCCACATGACTTAGAAGGCAAGGGTAGATGTGGAAATCCTCAAGCATCTAGAATCTAGCATTGAATTCTTTTCATTCATATTGTAATTAAGTGTGGGTCACAAAGAGACTTGAAATGATAAGCTATTGAGTATCCTCTACTATGGTGGGAAATAATGGACAATTGTCGTTCATCTCAAAAGGCTATTGTATTTAAAGAACTACAAGCACCAATGTAACAAAGTGCATTCTTGAGCCACTGCAACCTCAATTGGGCTATAATATGGGTTTTAGGGCCTCAACTTAGTTTAAGAAAAAATATGAATGAGGGTTGACTATTGAATGACTCACATAGGATGAAGGCCCTTTGGTTCTTTTAATCTTTTAGGAAAAGAATCCATAAGTGGCTTAATTGCTTTATTCACAAGTGTTACTATTGTTTTCCAACTTGTTTGATAGTATAAAGAAAATTGCTTGGTTACAGTATTAGCATGCTTAGTTGTCATTTTGGTAGAGGCCGACATAGATCCATCTTAACTATGGATGTATTAAGCACTTAGAGGGATTAAAAATACAGTAGACCTAATTCTATTGGTGCTTTAAAATCTAGGGTTAAGATGGATCTAAGTTGGTATATATATATATATATATATATATATATATATATATATATATATATATATTACACAATGATAGTCCACTTGTTACTCCTTTTTCCATTTTGATTTAAGCTTACACATGACACATCTCATCCATATTGAGTTGTATCCAATATAATATTATTATTTTAGGGGAAAAAATTTAAATCTATATTTATAAAAACATTGGCAAATCTTACTAATTCTTAAATTGCTAACCATAAATGTTTGGTGATATTTTTATAAAATATTTCAAAATTTTAACGATTTTATATCATTTTTAGGAAATTTTGCCCATTTTTAGAGTAAAATACTTTTATCATATAGAATTTGGGAAGATCATTTTAGAAAAAAATGGAAATTGATGAATTGTTTTTTGGAAAAAGCATAGAAAATTGACCCATCAATGAGATTTAGTCCCTGAATTTTTCTTGGTTTGATGCCCAATCATCATGACTTTGTCATCAATATTGGACTATAGAATCATCAAGAGATTGAAAAATATGTGAATTTATAAGCCTAGTTGTCCTTGTTCAACTTGTAAGTTTTTCTTTGTCCATATATAACCTTGCAATCATATTGATGTAGTGTGTCAATGATAAATCATAACAATCTATAGGAATTGCATCATATTTCGTAGTATCATATGAATGCCTCAAGTAACTCAACACCTCTAAACAAGTCTAGGAAAAGCACTACACCTGACCTAGCCAAGTTAAAAGGGTGTAAATGCGTTTTTCTTAGTTTGAGAGACAACAACAATTGAGAAATGAGATCTTTGTCTACCAGTGCCTATGATTAGTTAAAGCCACTAGTCTTTAATCTAGCACTTGTATGTGAAGAGCTTCTCCATTGGAGACGAGGTCATTTATAGTCATGAGCACCAATTGAGTATTAAAAGTCATTGGAGTAGAGACAAAAATTACATCATCTTCATTTACATTGGTTGTTGCTCAATTATCAAATTCTTAGATTTATTGTCTTTATGTTTGAGGAACTTACAAAATAGTTATAACTCTTATGATAACATATGTAATTCCATAATCTCTTTACTTGGGGTTTGTTCTATGCCCTATTTTATCCAATGTTTTGTCCAAGTTTAATTAATAAGGAAGAGCAGAAATAGTAGAGGATTTATAAGGTGAAGCACAAAATTCGTTCTATAACTGTTGTTGCTAGAGATTGTAATGGCGCCTCAATATTTAAGGTAAATTTTAATTCTTACTCTATGAACATATGAAGCAAATCCATCTTGTTCTAAATATAGGTAAATACATCAATTAGATATTGAAGGTTTCACCTTGATCTTGTATCTCTGATTTAATATAGAAAGCTTATTGTACTTGTTAGTGGTCCAAGGTGCAACTACCACTTTAACATTTATTCTTTGTTTTGAGGAGATAATATACTATATATAGTTGTTTTGAAATGATCTCATTGTTAAACAAATGGATACTTGTGATAACAAGGTGGAAAATTTGGGATGTGTGAGAGCTTGGCCATCCATATGAACCTCTACAATCACAATTTTCTATTGGAGACGTAATTTGATTGTATCTAGACATAGGCTTCACAACTTTGGATCTATGCATCATGTTTTCCCCCATTTAGCATGTTGTTAAAATGATGAATATTAATCTTTGTATGTGTCTCAAAAGTAAGCTATCTTCTTATAAATTATAGATAGAAAGTGGACCAAAGAAAGAGCATATTTAAAGATTATTGCAAAATAACATTCAATCCCTTCCTTTGTTGTTCCCCTAATCTAAAATTTGAACTTAAATATGTCTAAGCCCAATATTTATTCACAACTTGGGATGACCTAGTTTAGTGCTTTTGCAATCTCTAGGCTTTAGGTTGGGTTACTTTTGCAGTGATATTGCTTCCCTAGTACTTGTAGGCAATTGGATTTTTGAGTACAATAATTTGGAGCTCAATTTCTATGGACCAGGGCTTTGTAAGGTGGTTGGATTTCCCTCCCTTATTTGAAGCCATCTATATATATAGTACAATGCAGTAACACTTCCAACATAGGAAGTGGCCACTCTAGGAAACATGGTTTGAATTTCATAAAAAACAATCTATGGATGAACTATGTTCATTGTCAACCCCTTTTTCCTATATGGTTTGATTAATGAGGGAGGATAATATTTTGATATATTAGTGTGCAATTGATGTTTGTTTAAAAGGATACACTCCATAGGAATTGGATCACACATGGTTTAAAGTCTTATCTCCCTCTTGGTAACCCATATTCCCTTATACTAAGAATTAATGGACAAATATGTTTTCATATACAAGTGAAGGGGTTTTAAATGGAAGCCTAGATATTCAAACCTAAGTCTCTCATGTACTAATGCCTTAATTCCCACTTCCTAAAATATGTTTTCATATACAAGTGAAGGGGTTTTAAATGGAAGCCTAGAGATTCAAACCTAAGTCTCTCATGTACTAATGCCTTAATTCCTACTTCCTAAAATATGTTTTCATATACAAGTGAAGGGGTTTTAAATGGAAGCCTAGAGATTCAAACCTAAGTCTCTCATGTACTAATGCTTAATTCCTACTTCCTAACTAGCAAGTCAAATTAAAACCATTAAGAGTGAGAGCTTATGATATTGGTTTTTATCACTGAGTGGTTTGTTTAACCCAAAGAAATCCAACCTACCTAAAGTTAACCTAAGATGGGCTTAGTTAATTATTCAAGTATCATGGTTTTAACATTGTTTATACATAATGTTATAAATAATATGTATAATCAATATTACAAATGAAGGTTATAACATGGTTTGGAGCAATTGGACATAATTGGGTTCCACATTACCTCACCTTCGTGTAGTGGCAAGGTCAATTTCCATCCTCCTCTCCCATTCAACTTGCAATCTCATTGTCACCCAATAATGTGATATGAGAACAATGAACCTCCTTGGTGTTCATTTGCACTGATGTGTAGCAAGAATATATGAGCTCTCCTTTCTTAATTTTTTTTTTCTTAGGGAAGGATTTAAGTTTGACAATCATTCTTTCGCTCAACAGTAATTACAATCACATGATTAAGTTATAGTCAGTTTCATTGATGCATCCTCATTCTCTTGTCATAATATTTTATTCTTCATATTTCAACCAATAGAAAATTGAACGAAATATGATATTGAAGATTGTTGCACGTGGAGTCAATGGGTTTGAAATCACTAATAAATCAAATCACAACCAGCCCCCTCCTCACCCTTGGTACGTATGTAAACTAACACAAAAGAATTTATACCCATTGAGAGCACAACTATGATTAGGTACTTAATGTACGAGGACAAGATAAACAACATGGATGAAAAAAGGCTCCCCAAAATTGCTTCGGACTCTAGCCAAAATCACCAACAACTCAAGAGGGAATGGAATAATGATGCCAAGTCTTGGCTAAATCATTGGGGAATAAAAGAAGAAGTTATTCTGCATAATATCGATGATATTAAAAATACTGTACAAGTTAAATTTAAGGAGAATCTATGGTGCAATAAATAATTAGAGGATAAAAGAAAATTAAGATATTATAAGGAGGTGGTTAATCCTGATCTTGAATATCAAAAGTATCTCTCTATTTTAACTAGCGTAAAGAAGAGAATCAAGATTGCTAAAATAAGAAGCAATTCTCATGAGTTGCGTAGTGAAATTGGGAGTTGAGCAATCCCCAAAACACCATGGCAAGAAAGAATCTGTCACCTTTGTGACACCAAGAGGGTTGAAGATGAAAAACACTTTCTCCTAGAGTGCCCTGCGTACACCCAAATTAGATCGCAATTTCAAAATATTTGTCACAATACCGACCTTCCTAACCTTCTAAATCATCAAAACTTTAGTGAGATATTGGAATGCTTCTTTGAATGCTTTTCAAACATCGAAATAACATTTTATAGAAATCAAAGTAATATCTTACTTATCTTAAAGTCCGATGACCTAATTTTGATCCCAATAGATGCTAACCACCACCACCATCATCATATGAAAGACCCACTCAAAGAAGCAACTTATGATAAAGTTTCCCTTCACAATGGAGAGGGAAATCACCTATGGGATAAATCATGAGCAAGCTCAAAAGAGTTGCATAGTAGGAAAGAGGTGGACTACTTCATAATCACCCCTCCCCTCAATGGAATCCTTTACATCAAAGCTAGCACACTCCTTAAGGCTATACAAACCTCCTCTAGTACTATAAACGTGCGTACAAGTCATTCACATTCCTATAACCTTGAGTGCGAGCACAAAGATTGGAAGTAGAAAAAGACAAAGGTTCCATAACTCGGTCTCATTGATTTGTATGAGCAGCCAAGTTCACTGCAAGTAACACTTTGTTCACCTACAAAAGATAAAACAATTCATCTTTTGTCGATCCGAAATCAGATCCCAAAATGGGTAGGTTCATGGGTCAGGAAAGTCAAGTGAAAGATAAAGGCTAGGGTAAAACACCATATTTTTAGGTCAAGGCAATGATCAAGAAGTCACTATTCAACCAGATAGCCATTGTGAAATAACAATCGGGGCACTTAAGTCACCTCGTTTTCTGCGAGCCTCGTTTTTCCAGTGAGTCAAAGTTCCATGTATTTTGATTTTTTTTTTTGAAAAACTGATATTTTGAGTTTTTCCAGTGAGTCAAAGTTCCATATGTTTTGATTATTTTTTTTCGAAAAACTGATATTTTGAATTGTCTTCAAATAGCCCATAACCCAACAGACAAAATTCCCATCATAGAGATAGAACTGTGACTTCTGATATAGTTCCTACTAAATTTGGTGCTAATTTTACCCAACAAAATGGATTGGCATGAGTACCTCTTATGTTGGAAAGAACAGGTCGACAAGGCACTGATCGACAATGAGGTAGTCATCCACAAATGAATGTTTGACAAAGCAGTGATTGACAAATGAATATTTGACAAGGAAATCATGGACATAGGGTTTAGTCGACAAGCAAGTTTTCTACAAACAAAAAGTTGGCCACTAATGAAGGTAAAAGTGATGCAGGTTTTGCGATTACAACTGTCTGTGCGAGAGTAACCCAATGGCAGAAGCCATGTGTAAAGCACTGAGGCACGATGTCAGATGTGATATGGGCAAACAGATGGAGGGTTAAAGAATTTAGTGCGAGAGGGTCTGAGGTTTTGTGCTCATAACGACCAAGACTGGACTGTAATTGTCAAAGGAAAGGAAGGGCATGCAGATCATTGGCATAATTGAATCATGGGGAGTACGTATAAAAGAACAATTCTAACATGAAAGACGGGTTCTAATTTTGGTTACCTCCTCGATGCTACTAGTTCTTTGTAGCCTTGTTCCCAGGATTTTCACGTGCATAGGTAAAATGTCATGACAGGGTGTTGTCCTGTAGCCGACCTTTCAGTTGAAGCACCACCGATTGTCCGAGTTGATCGAGTGAAAGCACCACCCACATAATAAAGGGTGTATGGAGCAAATCCCGCATATTGAATCTGCCCCTACCTCATATCGGTAGCCATAAACAGGAGCCATGCCCTTACCCTGGTGTTTCTTGTCCTCTAGGTTCATATTATATAGTTAATCTAGTAAAAGCAGTAGCATAGGAAGAGGCAAAGGTAAAGGCAGGAGCTAGGTCAAAAGCATCTGAAGCTGCGATGGAAGTAGAGACAGAGAAAGCTGATTCTATTGACCGAGTTGATCCACCAGATGAAGAAGCAACATAGGTGACTATGCCAGCCATCTAAAGCCACAGAGCCAGATCCTTTAGTTGCTTTTGTAAAATAATTATAATTATAATTACAAAGAAAATGACAACTTTAAGCTTTAATTCAAAAATGTATAATTCCAAGAGTTGTTAAATTTATCATAAATATACCTAGACAAAAGTGGGATTTTAAAATCAAGAGTAGAGTCAGAACATGAAAACTACTATTAATGCGACAATTCACCAAACACTTAGCATGCATGCAATCTACAATCATTGATACATTTCATCAAACACTTTGCATGCATGCAAGCTACAATCATTGAGACAATGCAAGCTACTCAACAATCTAATAGACAATCTAAGGAAGATGATCCTCTCTTCCTTCCAACACCACTCAAATCTTACTCAACCAAGCCAAGCTACCTAGAGATTTAGTTTAAAGATTCCAAAAACATTTTTGGAGCATCTGGTTACTCTCTAGGTCTCCCCCAATACCATGGGGATCCTTTTGTATTTATATAGTTTTAGAGAGGTGACACCTCAACTTCTTATGCAAAATTAGTTATTTTTTAAAAATGAAATTATTTGTATTATTCACCACCCCCCCTTGAGGTGGCAATCCCACATTTTTTAAATTTTTAGCTAAAAAAATAATTATCTTAATATTCACCACCTCCATGTGTCATTTTTATATTATTTCTTATTATTCATTTTTTTTTTCAAATTAAATATTTCATTTTTTATTAAAAATAAATTAAAGTTGAAAGCCCCTCTAAAGTGGATAAACTTGGAATTAGATTAATCTAAGATTTAACTTAGGTTATCTTACCTCATTGATTTGTACCCCTGAGTGGTGATTTTCTGCTGGATAATAGAGATTCCGCACCCCTATTGTATACCTCTCTAGACTTATTAGGATTCCACATCCTTGTTTTGTACCTAAGACTTCATGTCTTAGTAGATTTAGGACTCCACGTCCTAATGTTTTTCATAGATCCAAGACTCCACATCTTGATCTTCCATGGGCTTAGGACTCTACACCTTAATCTCCATGGATTCTTATCTATTCATCTTGAGACTCTATGTTTCCCTCAAGGTAGTGGTTGTGAGCTCATACCCACCTGATGGTCTTGTTGGCAAGGTCTTGTTTCCCTAGACCTACACACATCATAAATGCATAACTTAAGATCATCAATTTAAAATTCATAATGAATTAACTTAATCACATTTTACCCAAATGTGTACATGACTTCCACAATCATTTATGATCCGAACATCCTTTTCCACAAGTAACTAGTTCCTTGCCAAATCTTATTCATTACAAGGTTAAACATACACAATCATGAAAATCATGTAACATCATTATATCATAATCAACTATTTGTTCCACACAACAATGATGATCCACGTCACAATCATATATTTGAATCCATGTAACTAACCGTATGTAGAAAAGAAACATACAGATAACAAGTTCTTAATCAAAATTGATCTGAAACACATAATTAGAAACATAAGCACACACAAGCACACATAAGCATAGATACAATCATGTATATATAATATGTGCATATATATTAGTGTTCACAAGTCAAATGACCCAACTAAGTCCATAGCATATAAGTCTGGCATACATAATCCATCAAAAATCACCCTCTTTAGGTGTCACAAAACTATACTAGTCAAGGTGGGACACTACATACTCCCCCTCTTGGGCTAAACTTGGCCCAAAGTTTAATTAAACAAAAAAGGAAATTTCAAACACATAGTAGATGCTTCCTCCCAAGTAGTGGAATTGGGACTCTATAGGTCCCATTAGACCTTTACTTGGTCCACCATGCAACACCTAAGATGTCGAGTGCGATGGTCCAATATACAAATTGGCTTTGCCTTAAGAGCCCCCTTGTCCATTACCCGCAAATGATGCCAATCTAAAATATGAGAAGGATCATGAACATATTTACGCAATACTGAAACATGAAACACATCATGCATACAATGAATAACTGGCGACAGAACAAGATGATATGCCACAGGTCCAATATTTTCTAGTATCTCAAAAGGCCCAACAAAACGAGGAGATAATTTAGATCCCTTTCCAAATCTAATGGATCTTTTATGAGGTTTTACTCGAATAAACACAAATTCCCCCTCTTCAAAACTACGATCCAATCTATGCATATCAACATAGCTCTTTTGTCTATCTTGTGCCTCCTTCAATATTTTCCTTATATGATATACTTGTTCTTCCATTTCTTGAAGCATTTCAGGTCCTACCAAGATTCTATCTTCCAGTCTGTCCCAACTTAGGGGTGTTCTACAAGGTCTTCCATATAACAACTCATAAGGTGCCATATCGAGAGAGTGATGATAACTATTAGTTTGTAAGCAAATTCCACTAGAGGAAGATATTCTTCCCACTTGGTTTGTTGATCCATCACATACATTTGAAGCATGTCTTCTAAGATTTGATTCACTCTTTTAGTTTGACTATCTGTTTCTGGATGATAAGTTGTATTAAAATTTAACTGAGTTTGAAGGGTCGCATGAAAACTAGTCCAAAATCCACCTGTGAAAATAGATGCCCTATCTGATATTATTTTCTTAGGAAAACCATGAAGTCTAACAGTCTCCTTGATAAATACATGTGTTATCTCAGGGGATTTGTAAGTATCTCTAATAGGTATAAAATGAGCACTCTTTGTAAGTTTGTCCACCACCACCAAAATTGAGTTGTGCCTCCTAATTGTTTCAGGTAATTCAACAATAAAATCCATAGATATTTCCTCCCATTTGGACTTTGGAATGTTGTGTGGTTGCAACGATCCTGTTGGATGACCATGCTTTTCCTTGACTAGCTGCAATTCCAAACACCTTGCCACAAAAATAGATATATCCTTCTTCATGTCAGTCCAAAATAAAGTTTGCTTTAAATTTGCATACATATTTTGAACACCAGGGTGGGCCATATATAAAGAACGATGAGCTTCTTTCATAATGAGCTCACGTAATCCATTTCTATCTGGAACTACAATTTTCTTCATGAATCTCACCATTCCATCATCATCACAAGAATACCCCTCCATCTTGTTTTTGCAAATCTTTTTCCCATACAGGAAAACTCTAACTTCCTTACACCAATCATATTCATCTTGTGCCCTCAAAATGTGATATCGCAAGTCAATCTTCAACAGAATTACCGAGAAGATGTGTGGTCTTCGACTGAGTGCATCAACCACTTTATTCAAAGTACCCTTGATGTAAGTTATGTCAAAATCATACTCACTTAAGAGCTTTGACCACCATCTTTGTCTAGCATTAAGATCACTTTGAGAAAATATAGGTTGTAATCTTCTATGATCTGTTTTTAATTCAAATTTCTTACCCACCATATAATGACGCCAAATCTGCAAAGCATGAACTATGACTGCTAGTTCCAAATCATGAGTTGTATAGATTTCTTCATGCGGCCTTAATTTATGAGAGACACAAGCAATCATTCTTCCATCTTGGGATAATATTTCACCGAATCCCTCCTTTGATGCATCAATGCATACTATAAATGGTCTATCCATATCTGGTACCTTTAGTATTGGAGTTGAAGTCAAACATTGCTTGAGTTTGGAAAAATCCTGATCACACTCATCTGTCCACTTAAACTTTTCTCCCTTCCTAAGTAATGAAGTAATTGGGTAGTATCTTGCCATACCCATGAAACTATGCACTTCATGTACATTAGAGGGTGCTGGCCATTCTGAAATTGCATCTATCTTTGTTGGGTATACAACTATGCCTTCACTAGAAATAATGTGTCCAAGATAATGGATTTCTGATTGGAAGAAAGAACATTTGAACATTTTGGCATAGATCTTATTTTCTCTCAATCATTACAAAACCAATCTTAAGTGCTCCTTATGCTCTTTTGGAGTTTTGGAATAAATTAATATATCATCAAGGAACACTTGAATGAATTTTTCCAAGTACTTACAAAGTACCCCATTTATCAGGCTCGTAAATACTCCCAGAGCATTATATAACCCAAAAGGAACCACCACAAACTCATAATGACCAAAATGAGCTTGAAAAGCAGTTTTAGGAATATCTTCTTCCTTAACTCTAAGTTGGTGATACCCAGATTGAAGATCGATATTGGAAAACACTGAGGTTCCCTTCATTTGATCAAATAAATCATCAATGTGAGACACAAGATATTGATTTCTAATAGTTACTTGATTCAACTACCTGTAATCAATACAAATCCGAAGAGATCCATCCTTACTCTTAACAATTATCATTGGAGCTCCCCAAGGTGAAACATTGGGTCTGATCATACCCTAATCTAATAATTCTTGAAGTTGCACTTGCAATTCTCTAAGTTCAAGAACAAACATCCGGTAAGGAGCTCTAGACACTAGTTCCATACCAGGATTTAGTTCAATGGAAAATTCAATCCCACGCTTTGGAGGTAGATCAGGCAACTCATCAGGAAAAACATTGGCAAATTCTGAAAGAACTAGATATTTCTCTAAGGATGAAAGATCTCCCTCATTTAAGGTCATTAGAACATACATTTTACATCCTTTTCGGAGACTCAGTTTCAACTACAATGCCAAAATGAGTCTTAGGGAAACATGTCTCTTTTGTCCTTGGAGAACAATCGATTGACCCTCATCATTTACAAAATTAAGGGTCTTACTTCTACAGTCTATCACAACCCAGTGGGATTCAAGCCAATACATCCCTATTATTACATCATAATGTCCAAGAGATGTCACAGAAAGGTTCACATGTGTGATACACACTCCCAAATCTATAGGGCACTCACGTACTAAGGATTCTACTTTTTGTGAATGACCCGATGCCATCTCAACTTGGTCAAAATCATTTTTCTCTACTGCCACCAGTTTACATTTCACTAAATTATTAGGAGAAATAAAATTCTTAGTTCCACCTAGATCAATTAGAATATTTATATCCATATTATTCAATTTACCTGGTGTTTCAAGCACCACAGACTGATGCTCAACTTGACAATTGTGCACAACTGCATGAATCCTATGGGCTCTTCCCATATCTCTAACAATAGTTTGATCTTGTTCTAGATGTTCCTCGTTCTTATTTTCAAGGAAATCTCATTGATAATACGCCCCCCCACAATTCCAACATACATTAGTAGGAGAAGACCTTATCGATTGTCCCTTTTATTAGGTGATTGTGATGAACTTTGAACAAACTCTAGAGTACGAGCACCACTTTGCTAAAATTGATTCTTGGAATATTATTTATGGTTCTTAGAATAATGATTCTTCTGAAACCCCTGTTTATGTGAAGCATTAGCCTTATGTTTTATTCCTTGATTCCCCATCCGAGGAGGTTTCCCATAGAATGAAGATACAATAGGATGAGGAGTTTTATCTCCTCTTTTACTCCCTTGCATTTCTTCTCCAACTATTATATCTTTTTGCACTGCCTCATGCAATGTTGTAGGCATCAAAATGTGCACTTTTTCCTTAACAAGGGATTCAATCCATACAAAAACTTATTCACCTTTAGGCTTTCATTATTCATATATGTAACATATCTAAGCAAATCCATGGATCAAGCCTTGTATTCAAGTACAATATTAGTTCCTTTCCTAAGATCATGGAACTCATTCAAATTTCGTTCCAAGTATTTTGTTGAAAGGTACTTTTTTTTGGAACTCAGATTCAAATTGTTCCCAAGTCAAGGTAGAGATAGAATATTTGAATTGGGACTCCAATTTCTCCACCATAGTAATGTACTCTCCTTAAGTTGGTATAAAACCAACTTGGATTTTTGGTTGCTAGAATAGCTTTGCAACTCAAAAAATAGGTGCATGTTTTCCAACCAAGCTTCTTCTACCTCCCCTTTGGTGGCACCTTTAAAGATAAGTAGATTTTCCTTTTCCAACTCTCTATGTACATCTCCATCAAATGGTACTTCTAGTATTTTAGGCTGTGTGGAAGAGCCAAGCATTGAAGGATTTCCTCCATTTATATTTATCAAAGTTTATGTCATCCTTTGAAAGGATAACAACATATCCCTTACTTCTCTCATGGATATACGTTCAAAATAATCAACTTGAGAAGGTGGAGGTGAGGTTCTCTCCTTCTCCATCTTGTAGCTCTCACCATGATCACTTGATCAAGTAAGATTAATATGTTAGTTCTCAAAATTTCAATTCTTAACAAATAATTACCACATAAACATTAGCGTGTAAGCCCTTGGTCCTATAGTTTAAACCGGCTCCGATACCATATGTAAGTTCCCACCTTAACTACCATCCTAACATAAAGAAAATAAACTCAATCTAGGATTGTTTCTTTTTGTGTTTACATATATATACTTAAAATACCTCACTCATAGTTATATGTGTAAAATAATTATAATTATAATTACAAAACAAATGACAACTTTAAGCTTTAATTCAAAACTGTATAATTCCAAGAGTTGTTAAATTTATCATAAATATACCTGGACAAAACTTGGATTTTAAAATCAAGAATAGAGGCAAAACATGAAAACTACAACCATTGTGACATTTCACCAAACACTTAGCATGCATGCAAGCTACAACCATTGATGCATTTCATCAAACACTTTGCATGCATGCAAGCTACAACCATTAATACATTTCGTCAAACACTTTGCATGCATGTAAGCTACAACCATTGAAGAATTTCATCAAACACTTTGCATACATGAAAGCTACAACCATTGAGACATTTCGTCAAACACTTTGCATGCATGCAAGATACAACCATTGAGACATCTATTCAAACAATTTTCCTACATGCATGTTGTTGGATGTATGGGTTGACTCGGGTTCTACCTTAGTTTTCCAACAAATACCTAGAAACTATCGACCCCTCTAGTTGTAGATGTGTTGAACCTGCACATAATAGATCTAGCTGGGAATTGACATATACAGTTGCAGAGAAAATAGAAGAAAAGAGAAGAGGGAGAGAAATAATGAAAGAATTCTCATTAACCATATTCCACACTCAAAGAGTGAATAATTTACAATATATATAGGCTACATGAGTAACTATTGTGCCATAATAGTGATCTAGAGATATCTAGATACTCACTGACATACATTGGAGTGAACTTCCACCTAGTCCTAGTTAACTGATCCATGCAATCATTAGTTAACTGAGTCACGACTTCCACTAGTCTAACTAAGTGTAACTTAGTGTAACTGACTCTAAGTTGAAGAGGAACATCATGTTTTGTAGGGGAATATTATCTAGAGAGAATATTCTCATCTAAGGAAGAGTTATTAGCATTGGACTGTAAAATTTAAGAAAATAATTATAGGTGAGTGTGTAATATGTCCAACACAAGTAAACAAGAAGGCAACACT